>JANRGW010050810.1:0-54679 GCA_024733675.1 Psilopsiagon aymara | reverse complement strand
ACTTGGGTGGTGTGGTCACAGCATTTGCCAGTGAAGACTGAGGCAAAGAACTCATTAAGAACCTCAGCCTTCTCCAACCAGGGTAGCCAGTTCTGATAGCTTCTGGAGAGGGCCCACGTTTTCCCTAGTCTGTCTTTCATTTGCAACGTACCTACAGAATCTCTTCCTGTTGCCTTTCACATCCCTAGACAAATTTAACTCTAACTGGGACTTGGTTTTTTTTTTTTTTCTTTTTTCTTTTTTAATACATCTGAAAGGAAACATCCCTTTTTTCCTATGCAGCCATGTTCTGGGCCTTCCATCAGTCCATGGAACCTTGCCTAGTTCTACAGGAGTTACAATGCAGCAGGCAAAACATGTGCAATGGCCATATCACAAAGGGCTGGAGAACCATAGTTGGTGTAGGGAGGTTATGGAAAGGGATGTGGGGAACCAGGCAAACCTTCAGACAGGTCGGTGGGTTAGAAAAGGCTGGAGTGAGAGGACATTCCTTGCCCTTGGCAGGGGAGTTGGAAATAGATCATCCTTACAGTCTCTTCCAATCCAACCATTATGATTGTATGACAGTGAAAGGCATAGGGCCACAGGCAAGGAGGCAGGGGCTGCCTGTGGTGCAGCAGATAGTGGCTGCTCCTTCTCTGCTTTTAGAGCCAGCAGCCCAGAACAGCAAGCAACCAAACCAGGGAGCACTTCTGTCCTCAGCCACTCAGCCAGACAGATTTCCAGCTTTCTGGCTGGTGCTATTTTCAAGCTTTTGGGATCAACTCTAGCAATGCAGAGGCCAAATCACAGCCTGCAGCACACTGGTGGCAGCCTGTGCTACTGTGCGGTTGACGACACGGACAGCTCAAGGCAGGTGTCTGCTGGCTGCCAGGGAGAGATGGGACTGGCAGCCTTGGCTTGAGGCTGGGAGAGTTCTGGGCAGGGGTTGCCTACAGTGACCAAGGGTGTCTGCTCCCACTCTTTGTTGATGCTGTCCCTTTTTGCGCAGCCTCAGGCCCAGAAAGGGACACAACTCCTCCTGATATCTTCCAGAGAGAGCCCACATTGTCCCTAGTCTGGCTTTAATTTGCAAGGTAATTATAGAATATGTTCCTGATATCTTTCACATTCCTTGCCAAGTTTAATTCTAACTGGGCCTTAGCTTTCTTTACTTGGTCCCTAGCTTCCCGGACAGCATCCCTGTATTCTTCCCAGGCTGCTTCTCCTTGCTTCCATCGTTTTTAAGCCTTTTTTTCCCCCTAAGTTTTCTCAGCAATTCCTTATCCATTCAAGGAGGTCTCCTGGCTCTCCTGGTGCGCTTCCTTCTAGTTGGGGTGCAAGACTCCTGAGCTTTTCTCAATTACGAAAAGAAATGGGAGGAACCACTAATCATTTCCTGAAAAATGTGCAATTATTTCCCATTGTTATACAAGAAGAATGAGTTATAAAATGCACAGTTTCTGCAGGTCAAGAGGTTTGGTCTAAATGAAGCATTTGATCTGACTTAATACAGAAAATGTCATATATGCACATATCCAGAAAGTTATTTTCCGTAAGAAACATATGCCTGTTTAGCATGTACTGTTTTTATAAAATAGAGTTCATTTTTCAAAAATTCAAACACCTGGATGGAATTCCCCACTGCAGAAACTTGTTAGAAAATTGGGATCCCCACTGTTAGAAAATTGGGATCCCCACTGTTAGAAAATTGGGATCCCCACTTCAAGTCCTTTGGAGCCATCATGTAGTCCATTACTGGCTGAGTTCACAAGGACAGGTTTACAATAGGAAGCCAAAGTGTTTTTCAACCTAGTTGCCTTCGCACATCGTCTCACAACATCACCCTGTTTCTCTCACCCTTTTTGTATATAACACATTTCCACTGGCAGTTAATACAGGTGATCTTAGACCATAATAGCAAATAGAGGTTTAAAGCAAAAGGGCCAGGAATTTTCCAAAGTCTTCTGAATTGATGTGGCAAGTAAAGTTACTTACAAGATGGCCACGAAATTGCCTGTCATCTGTTAATTTAAAGTTCTTTCATGGTACTTTTATACAAACTTGTGTTTTCTAATATAAGTTCTTTAATCATATTTGGTAAAAACATACAAAATAATAATTCTTTGGCACATAAAATGCTTTATAGTATGAACTCCCATGTTGAAGTCTGGATTATAGTTGCATTGGTTTAAAGTATGCACAACAGTTTTTATCTCATATTTTTCACTAAAAAACCTCAGAATGTTAGGATTCTCTTGGATTTCTGTTTCATTAGCCAGCTTCACTTGCACATTCTTTAAATATTAAATAATGAGTAAATTTGTGGCAATGGCAGCATTATACATATATTCCCTTGATTATACAAGTATTTTTATCATGCTTCTTATGTATGACAATAATTAAATTGTAGTCAGCTATATCTGGATCCTAGAAAGGCCTATTCATGTACTTAAGTTGCAGTAAAACAAGAAGTTTCACAGAAGAGGGATTATTTCCATGGTGCAATTAAGTCCACGCATAGTTGAATAAATTGTAGAACACAGCCAAAGACTTTTGTTATCTCAGTAGCTGCACTGATTTTTCAACAGGAGAAGAAATCACTGTAGCACTGTTTTTAAGGCAGATCTAAACTAAAATCAGTCCACTATTTACAGGAGACTGCAGCATATGCTGGATTTGAATTAACTGGCTCATGTCTAAACATTCTATTTGACCATATCCCATGAACACGAATCTATTGCAATCTTTTGTGACTGAGAAGAACGACTGAGCAAGACTCTCCTTTAGGGAGACTGAGTGCATTCTGTCCAATACCACTTCTACCACAAATGTGCCATGTAAGCAGGACAACCGCAAGGAAAACCTTACAGATGTGGAGTAAAATCCAGACTTACTGCAGGTTCTTGTAGCTGCGAACTAAGCAGTGCAGCCTTGTCACCCTATTGCAGATTTATGTACAAATTTGATCAACATTAATTTATCTGAATTATCAATATGGCAAATTAATTATGGTGTAAGAATTAGATGCCTCTTCCCTTGTTTAGTTTCAGATGACTTAGTGATACCTGCTGTGCTTGGTCGTCTTGAAAATTAAAACTGAAAAAGAATGGCCTGTTTAAGCATTTCAGGAAAAAACGATTTATTAATAGGAATATCTGCTTTGAATGATTACAGATTTCTATTGCAGCTGTGGTAGGTGGAGAATTACTGCCATCTGCTGGAAGGATTGCTCTCCTGATTAAACTTTAAAAAAGTGCATTTTATTTTTCTTAAATGAGAAATGTAATGAAAGAATAAAACTCACACCACTACTGAAATTTAGGTGCATAGCATCTGTGTAACCATCTAAAAGCTCATTATTCTAATGGTGCCAAGAGTGTAAAATTATGCAAATATGGAGTTAAATCTCTTCGCAATCCAATGTTTGAACAGGGGACTGGGTAACTAAACCATATTTACAAATATGAACTAGAGAGCGTAAATCCTCCTCAAAGTAGAGATGAGAAAATGCAAAGGGAGGAGGAAATCAAAGACAAAACCATTTGTCCAATTTTACAGCATAATTTTTAGTATTACTGTTTTATTCATAGATATATGGAAAAACGTTATTTTAATTAAAAAAAGGCATGCCATGGATTGGTAGCAAGGACCTCAGAGCGAATACCCAGCTCTCTGTGAGAATTGGCAGCTCCAGAAAAGGGGAAAAAACCCCTGCAACAGCAATCAACCAAGCAACCAAGCAACCAAATAACCAAAAACCAAAACACACATTCATTTTGTCCTCCTGCTAGGGGAGCTCTCTTTAGGTCACAACATACACATCAGCAGTTAGCACTGCAAAGTCACATTGATGCTGAATGTAAAGTAAGCAGCAACATGTAGCTTACACAGCATTGGGCATTTTCTTAAGAGCTTTTCTATTTTCATTCTCAGTTCTGTTTAGAGTCCCAAATTCAGAAAACATTGACTAATCCTTTTCAGCTAAAGGCCTTTCAATGCTGATTCTATATAAGCCTGCGTAAGACTTCGAGAGCCGAATTAGATATTGAATGGTTCAGACTGAATTGTGATGTGAACATGGGTACCCAGTCTCACAGATTCACAAGTCTAACCCAGAATGCCTATGGGCATATATATTCTACCAAGAAATAGGGACTATTTCATGATTAGTCTCTATTTGCTCGTTTGATGCTAGTGGAACTCTATTAATATTGCAATTACCTTAATCTAATTTCATTTGCTTCAGAAATTAATGAAACTGGGAAGAAACCACAATAAAGGATGGAGCGGAACTGGGACCAGTTAGGATGAGGCAGATTGAGGCAGTGAGAAGGGATAAAGAAGAGCAGTACGTAATGGTTGTCAAGCTAAAGAAGGAAGAATGCAAATAAACAGTTGAGGAGTGTGGTGAGAGAGAACTATGACTACATAGTCAAATGATAGATTGATTTCAGGCTACCATGATGAAAGTATTTGCTGTATCAAGAAAACCTGCACCAAATTAGATTGTAATTCAAACTGCACAGTTAAGTATTTATCTCCTCCTGGGCTGGGAGTTTACATTTAATGTTTTTACATGCCATCACATTGACCATTTCTAAGCTGCAAATAGCTGTTGTTAAATTCAGCACACTGGAATTTCAATTTCAGTGATTATTTATGGAGCCCTAACTTTGTCATTAGGTCCAGCATTCATTACCCTGGTACCAACAGCTTTAAAATGATTGACACAGATGAGATGTGCTGTGAGATCTCCTTTTGATGGACACACAAAAGCACAGCTCCTCTTGTTTTGTCAATTTATTCTGATGAGCAAGAGCAACAGATTTTCCGTGTGCAGATGCTAAATCCAGAATCTGCAGTTATTTTTTAATGTTTGGCAGCTTTTTGCACACTGAATGTATATATATATTATATTCTCATGCCTCTACAGAGCCACACTAGCTTTTTCTAGCTGTTATTTGGATAACTGCAGAGAAAAGCATTTCATAAAAAGTGGGATGCACCTTAACAGGAAAAAAATGCAGGATAATAATGCTCTGGGAGTATACACATGACCTAAAGCAACTATACTGATGTTACTTCGATACTGTGCTTGGGCTACCTATACAGAAAGACATGAAAAGCAGAGACGACCTGTATCAAGGGAACATAGAAAGATGTGTGAGATGAGGTGAAGAAACCTATGTGCAACCCCAATGATCAAAATCCCCACATTCAGGATAAATTGTTAACTTTAGTTGCAACTGTATTTCTCTGAAGTCTAGAAGACCTAAACAAGAGATTATATGTCAGAGGTACACTCCCATTCAACATGTGCATAAAATAAATAATATAAATAGTATTACTGTCTATTAATAGAATGTATGTGTTTTCCTTAAATAATAACAAAAAAAGAACACTCTCATGATCTGTTTCTTCCCCTGAAGGAGACGCTCCCTGAAAACAGTGACCTGTCTTCTCACATTGCCCTTTGGTTCTTAATATATAAGAAGCAATACTTTTTAATACTTGCTTCTGTAAAGTAACTTCTTTATATTCTGATTTTCCTATAGACTGATCTTAGCCATCTTTTTTCAATATTAAAGGCCAACCTGCTGACTTGCTAAAGCCACTAGTCTGCGCTGTTGTATAAGAAAACAGCAGAGTAGGTAATTACTTAAAAATACAGTTGTATCGGGTTTTATAAGCATGTTTTACTGTTAAATAATGCATATTAAATATTTTGGATGTTAATTAAGTTTTAGCTTTTATTTTCTGAGAATCAATCTTGAATTAAAATCATATTTTGTTTTAGTTCTCCTTTGAAATTTTACTAGAAACATTGTATTAGACTAAGGTACATAATGTTTAAGTTTTCAAGACTTAAGTATTCTCTCTAACAAATAAAATATGCAATGGCAAGTTTTTTTCTTTTGAATATACACACTAATGTAGAAACAAAGAAGAAAAATAAAGAGAAAGCAGCACTAAAAGAACTAATTTGTGAATGCTGTGTGCAGTCTACACCTAAGTAGTCCTTGTAGACTACTTAATGATTAGGAATAAGGATTAAGTTAAAGCTTCAAAATGGTGTTGGATGTATTTGGAAATTATCTTTCATTATAATACAGATGTTCTCAGGGGTACAGAAAAGAGAATAAAGGATATGCCTAGTATGTGTTACGAAGATCAGCCTCATCCCGAGGTGAAAACATTCTTGATACCCTTATAGTACTTACATAAGAGATTTTATTTGTTTGTTTGTAAAAATTTTAGGGTGATTCTTGCTGCACTTTAGCAACAGACATACAATGGAGACCATAGATTTTGTTAATGTGACTTTTGGCTTTATTGTTTCATTTTCTCCATATGGGCCTATATAATCTGTATTAGAAAACAAGGCACCATAAAGAAGTTGTAAATCTGGGGAAAAAAAGAAAAAGTAAAAAAATCTTATTCCCATTTAAACCCATGAATTTTACATTCTACCATAAGGTGAATAATGACACTTGTAAGCAACTTCATAGAAGGGGTGGCCTGCAGCTGCTTTTTATTATTATCTCAGTCACAGATAAAGATAATCCTTGCTTGATGCAATGGATTTTATGTCTACAGTATTTATAAACTGTAATCACTTCCCCTGAAAGTTACCTTTTTTCTGTGAACAATATAACTCTTAGAGTGTAACTGAAGCATTTATTTTTTTTTTAGAAAGAGTCAAAAGTAAATACAACCTTTAATATAGTAATCCTAGCAAATACATATGCTGATCAGATACATGCCAATTCAGTAGGACAATTAGACTTTTCTCTCAAATTAACATTTTGATTCATGCGTCACAGAAACATAATGTCACAGGAAGTCTATAATCGTGGAATATTTTTCTAATTAAATTTTATATATCTTAAAATTCTCACATTTTTCCACAGAATTATAGACCTTCCTGTCACACAGAGCTTTGCCTGTAGCACTTTAATAAACTCAAATTACAGGCAAACAATCTGAAGCGTTTTGCAGGTAATAAGCGATCAAATATTCATGAAAATGGTTAATTCAGTTTTAAATAACCATGGAAGGTTTGTTTCCATGGATGTTTTACTACCCATACTTTGCCGAATGTGGCATGAGCTGTAGAAATGTTTAACCATTGTATAGCAGCAAAGTGGCTTTGAGTGTGTCAATGCAAATTCAACTTGCATATAATATTGATACTGTCAGCTATTTAGTAGCCTTACTCACAAAGTACATAGACAGGCAGTGCATTTCAATTGAAAAAAAAAATCCAAAATTAAGAGATCCATGAATTTTTCAATGTGCTTAATTCTACATTATAATTATAGTTACCATTCACAGGACTGAATTTCAAACATATTTATTATAACACACCCACAAACATTATAGTCTTTAAGGTTTTGATTGATACAGGGAGTCTAATGGAGAAAAAAACCCAGAACTTTTGCACTGCATCAATTTTATGGCAGATATTCCCATTGCCTTTAAGAATTCCATTTCCAATTCACGACATCAAGGAAAAATATTAATGCAGGGGATGTTTAGCCACATGAGTCCTATTAACATTAAATATGTCATGCTGGTGATATTTTCCATTTACTTTGAATTCATACATATAGGCTGTAGTAAAATCCTGTGGAAGACTCAACTCCCGGGTTTGCAAGGCAGCTTTCACAGTCCTTTATTCCTAAAACTTCTGTTGAAATAACAGGATTTCTGAACCATAATTCTGACATACTAAGCTGAACATTAGTATGTAATTACAAATTAAAAATTTATTTTAAAAAAATATTCAAATTAAATTGTTCAAATTAGGTATCTCAACAATTAGAATGCTATTTGCTCTCATTTAGCTAGCTTAGTTGTAATGTTTTCAAGACTAACCTGTAAGCATGACAAGGAATAAACATGTCGCTGTAGCTCACTGTGAGGCAAGTAAAGTCTATCAATAAAGCGGACCTGAAATAGGGCAAAAAGTTAAAAATAAAAAGATTTGGGTTACATACGTGAAAGGCCAGGCCTGCACAGTGTATTTTATGAAAGCAGAAAATTTTTGATGGCTTGGATCAAGCATCCTGACTTGCTTAGTCTCAAAATAAAACTGTTAGCATTAGTGAAGTTAGCTCTGGCAAGAACCTTTTTATCTCCGCTTTCATGTGCATGTCGTCACTGGCTCATAGAAGTATGTACTGTGAGATTACGGAAAAATGGCAAACTGATGGCAAGGTAACCATGAATTGAATTCTTCATCATCAAGGAAATTATTTTAGTTTGTCAAACATGCAAGTCATATTGCGTTGGGTTTGTCTGGCAAGGTTTTGGTAGTGGGGAGGCTACAGAGGTGGCTTCTGTGAGAAGCGGCGAGAAGCTATCCCCATCTGCGATAAAGCCAATGCCATCCAGCTCCAAAATGGAAAAACTGTGGGCCAGGGCTGCCACCTATCGGTGATGGTGGCACTGCCTCTCAGATAATTTGAGAAAAGGAAAAAGAGCAACAGCAGCAAACCAGGAGTGAGAAACAGCTCTGCAGTCAGTGAACAAGAGGAGGAGATGCTCCCGGTGCTGGAGCAAAGATTTCCCTACAGCCTGTGTTGTAGCCCACAGTGAAACAGCTGTGCCCCTGCAGCCCGTGGAGGTCCATGGTGGACTAACTTCCACCTGCAGCCCATGGAGGGCCCCACACTTGAGCAGGTGACCTGAAGAAAGCTGTCCCCGCATGGAGAGTCTATGCAGGAAGAAGCTCCTGGCAGGGCCTGCGGAAGTGGGAGAGAGGAGCCCATGCTGGAGCAGGTTTGCTGCAGCACTTGCAACCCTTCAGGAGACCCAGACTGGAGCAGCCTGTTCCTGAAGGACTGCATCCATGGAAGGGACCCATGCTGGAGCAGTTCCTGGAGAACTGCAACCCATGGGAAGAACCCACCTGAGAATGTTCGTGAAGGACTGTCTCCCATGCAGTAGACCCCATGCTAGAGCAGGGGAAGAGTGTAAGGAAGGAAGAGCACCAGAGACATTATGATGAACCGACTACAACCCCATTGACCATCTTTTTCACTGCTAAGGGGGGAAGGTAGAGAATTTGGGAGTCAAGTTGAGCCTGGAAAAAGGGAGGTGTAGGAGTAAGGTACTTTTAGGATTGCTTTTATTTCTCATTATCCTATGCTGATTTGATTGGTAATAAATTATACTCATTTCCCTAAGTTGAGTCTGTTTTTCCCATGGTGGTAATTGCTGAGTGATCTCTCTGTTCTTATCACAACCCATAAGCCTTTTTTTATATTTTTTCTCCCCTGTCAAGCTGAGAAGGAGAGTGATAGAGAGGCTTTAGTGGGCGCCTGGCATCCCGGATGGGACAACCCATCACACTATACATACAGCCATCCCTTCACAGGGCTTAGATATTAGTTTACTGCCCTTTTCGATGGGCATTTGAATGGGAAACTCTTCAGGTGTGAAGTTACTGTATTTCTAAGGACTCAGCACACTGAAGTCTTAGACCCCTCAGTTTACCCTAACATAAATGAGAGTATAAGGCTTCTAATCCCATGTGAGGTCAGGATCTATAGTGTTGTAGCGGAGCACAGCAAGAACTGGTTATAAGAACACCAATTTCGTTTGCCTTGACAACTTGTGTAATCCTAAAGGAAATCAAATTACAGAGGCTTCTAAATCATATACTGTATGACAATAAAGTATTGCATGCAAACTATGCCAAAAAGTCATGCAGATTTTAGTCAAGCAAATTTTGCTAGAGATAGGTTTGCTATATGCTGGTCACTTGTCAAGTCATGTGAGAGTTATGTACATGCCTGCTATCTGAGGTGGCAAAATTGATTTTTATAAGACAATAGTCTTAATTTTAAGATATATGCCTGCAAAGAAGGTTGAAATTCACGTGAGGCAGCCCAGAACACTGTCCATGGTACAAATTAGATAAATTATAATGCAAGAGAGAGACTATGAATATACATACATATTTCATTAATTTTCATGAATTTTCTCACCAGCATAACAAATTCGATTCCTGTACCTGTAAAAATGAGACTGACAGGCATTTGTTCATATTTCTAGAATTAAGATAGCAATGTTACATTTCAATTGCACTTAATTAGCCATAAAACTCATAGAAACCAAAGAACATATTCAGAGGGCCAGTAAGCAACCAGCATCAATTAAATTTCTCCTGGCTGACTTCGGTAATTTGTCTCCCTGTTGAAGGCCTGTTCCCTACTGGACAGACAGAAGCAGGGTCTTAAGAAATTTACACTGCATTTTATTGGAAGAGACAAAAACAAAACTTCTAACAAATTCTTTACTACTGACTTCTGACTTTCAAGGCTTATGACTAGAAATGAGAATTAATAAAATCCATAATGCAGTGGCATAATAAGGTGATCTGAGACTATCCAGATTTTCCTATCATCAGGTACCATGGTGAGTAAGTTGCTGCCTTTATGCATTGCTTTTTTCACTCCAACACTAACCTGCTTATTTCTCTAGGTATCATATTTTATCATTACTAAGTTGCTCTCTCTGAATCAAATCCATCATAGGTAACCCTGCACACACACATGCCTCTGCACATCTTGCTGGTAGTTTCCAGCCCTTGACTGCAAATTGCTAATGTTTAGCAGTTTTTAGTCAAAATTAGTTTTATGTCTTTCACAGTGCTCCAAGAGCAGAGAACAGGGAGGAAAAAGAAAAACACATAAAAGAATACATTACTGGCCATGAAGATTAACATTTCTAATTTATTATGGCATTCTGTCCTTAAGTCTCATTAGTGAAAAGAAATCTTCAATCTCCATGAACCTCTCACTACATCAACCTGCGCCTTATTTCCTTATTTGTTAATAAAAATTAAGCTGAAAACAATAGCTATTTAGTTATTACTCAAGAAGTGAGAGGCATTAAAAACATTTTAGCAAAGTAACAGGTTTCTCAAATCTGTTCTTCCCAAAGTCCAAGGTTTCTCAAACATACACCATAGGTCTGATATTTTTTCTTAAATAGCAATCACAATATAATTCAGAAAAGAAAGCAAAAGGAAAAACACAGCAACAGGAAATTGATGAAAAAAAATCGAATTGGTGAAAGGCAGAACTGGAGACAAGATACTGGCCTCAGTGATTAAAGGCAAAACTACTACATGCTTTGTTGAGATCTAGATTCCAGCTTTTGCCTTCTGGAAGCAGCTATTAGGAAGATTCCGCAAAGGACTGGCATATAGGAGGCCTGGGGTATGTGTGGTACCATGATCTCAGGAGCCAGAATGGACAGACCCAGTATTAGGATTGAAGCCATAGAATTAGGAGATTAAAAAAAAACCTCAAACAAATGAACAGAAACCAACCAACCAATAAAAAAAGTTTATCTCAGGTAGATGAGGAAAATGCATCCTTCCAACTGAGGCTGCATCTGCACAGTGAAAAAGCTCCCTGTCCAGGCCCCAGAACAGTTGCGATGCAGCATAATAAATTAATTCTACCTTACAATGTTTTGGTTTTTGTTTTGTTTTTTTGGTTTTGTTTTTTTTTTTTTTTTTTCTTTTTATCAGTGAAACATTGCTCTCTTTCTTCTGTATAGGTCTGAGAAATTTACTCTGCAGATAGATACTGATCAAACTGACCTTGCACTTGTGGCAATTAAACTCTGCTATGGATTGTGTCCCTACAGGATATATCAAGATTAAATTCTTCCGTTACCATTAGCGTTCTCTTCTGTTACAGCTGTGCGCACAGTGAACACCTGATACAGCACTGGATGCTGAAGGCTTGGTAACATTAGCAGAAATAGTCTGCTGGCTAACAACTTCTAAATCTCCTGTAATATTAATTCCTTTTTCCTTCCCTGACTCCTTTTTATCCATTAGCTCTAGCTTCTTAAGCTATTGTTTTAACTGTCTTTCTTTTTTCAGTCAGGATGTAATGAAGAATGCTTGCCCTTTCTTACTATTATCTGTGATGTGCCTAGAATACATAAATTCTAGTTACAAATCTACAAAGATTTCTCTGTCAATAGAATATCCAGCACATGCACCACAGCCAAAGAATGCTTAATACAAAATAATTTGTTTTGTGAAGTCAATAATGAAAGAATAGCAGTTCCATCTCCAGTCCCCATCATCCCAGTGGCATTCCCCGATCCCACTCCAATTTGTCCATGTCCTTCACATATTTGAAGGTCAAACTGAATACAGTATCTAATATGTGCTCAAATGAATGTGGAGTAGAGACAATAATCTCTCCCCTTGATGTCCTGATTCTGCCCCTATTCATGAAGGCCAGCATACTATTGTACTTGCTGCTGAGGTGCACTGCTGACTTCATATTAGTGTATTACAACCATAGTTACAAAATACTGGTGTGGATGTCTTGATCAAATTTTTCCATTGCATTCTTTTTCTTAAAAACATGAAAGACAATCCTTGCGTTGCATTGAGACATTTTAATCACTTTTCTGCACTCTCAGTGACTCTGCAATTTTCCTTCCCTATGTCATGGGACACTGTATTACTTCTACGCCACAAACTCCATAACCCTTCTCTAAATGCTTAACTTACGGTGCTCTTTACTCTCTTGCATCAGTTGTATCATTTCTCTTTCATCTAATTCCCTGTTACAGTATCCTCTTTTTTTCCCCATGGAAGAACATTATAGGTACTCTGAACCATTTTCCAGTTACCTAGAAATAGCAAAATTATACCATGATAAAATGCTTTGTTATTTTTAACATTAGTAGTGATCATTTGCATTTAAAAAATCTCTACCCATGTTATGGCATTTGGCACTCAATAAAATACTCAAAACCAACAGTATCTGTTAAAATCTTGAGGAGAATAGCCTGCAAAATAAAAAAAAAAGCATGGAGGGGTATTATAGCCAATGCCTACTTACCACAGAAATCAGACGTAATTGTATGTAAAAAAAAATCACATAAAAATGGAAGTAAAAAAAATATTCAAGATCTAGCATTTATTCCAATGAAGATTATATTGCCTCAATACTTATGAACTTTCCAAGAATATTCACATAACCAGCATATTATCCAAATAATATAAGGGAGATAATACTAATATATAGTATATCATCCTTGATTCTGATAGCTGAAAGATGATGTTTCCCAAGCATATCAGGAACACTTCAGAGCAAAATGTTCCAGCACATCATGGATTCCAGTGTTTTTTCTTCTCCTCTGAAGACATGAAAAAATGACTTTATATCAGATGTACTATAATCTTCTCTTTAGCTGCCGTTTACAAAGTTTGATTATGTCACTCTGAATTGACATATAATCTAAGAGAATAGGACCTTCATAAAGAGAATGTGTATCAGTTAAATTTTTCCTTCCCTTCTATTTGGTTTACTCAAAAATTTATCTTGAAATGTATGCAGATTCATCATCATGGAACAGAAGGCCATAGCAACAAGAACTTCTATTAATTACCCCTATGGATTATCCTGAAAATGACACTGATATGCAAGCAAGCTGGTGTCACAAACATCCTGAAGTGGTGATGTATTTGAGTGAAAAAAATTCATTAAATACTGGACTCTCTGCATTTCAGTACTATCAGAGGATACTCATGACTTTATAAAGCACAAGGGTAAGAAAACCCCCAAACGTCAGACTGAACGCACATTTTGTGAAAGTGTTTTAAGTGTGAGTAGCCATCAGAATTGAAAATGAACATAGTTTATTACATAGTACTGATTCTCCTAAATATTTTTAGGATGCGTAATGTTTTCCTTTACACTTCAAATCAGCTGTATCTGCCATGAAGCTACCCTGAGACATACATGCGAAAATATCCTCAATCTCTATTTTTCTTAGGCTTACAGACTGTGCTTGTAGAAAATCCCGAGGGTAAGGGCTATGCTCAGAAAATTGTCTGGCTGTTCGAAAGATGCATATGTACTGAGCCTTGGGACAATAAGACAAGAAGAAAAATGTGATTCCATGAAAAAGCTATTGAAGAAAAGATTAATTATTATGTCCTCGGATGTTTAACAATCCCTTTGATCCAGTATGTTGCTATGCAGACTTGAGAGTCTCTCCATGTAGATTATATTTCAGGAGTCCTAAAAAACTGTCAAGAAGCTTCAGGAAGTTCATTTTTATAATCTTCCTTTAAGCAAAACCAACGCTGAAAATGGCTGGAGGATGTGGACCTCAGAATTTAGGGGATTTATCATTATTCTTATTCTGCTCAAGATTTTTTTAAAAAGACATTTTGGATTAATAAATATTTGCAAATGGCAGACCCACTTAAAGAAAAAATAATTAAAATGTGTGACACTGCAAAATCCCACAGATTTCAGAGGAAGCAGGAAAAACTTCTTCGTTCAAGATTTATGAATGTTGACATTACAAAAAAAAAAAAAAAAAGCACATTTCACCATCCACAGAGTTACACACAATGTTCTTTCAACATTAGAGGCAGTCTGGAGAAATTTTCCGAGGCAGAAAGAGCTGCTAATTTCTCAGCATGTTGAAAAGTCTTCATAAAGTGACGTGCAGAATTTCACAGGAGAATAAAACAAGACCAAATTGTGCCTCTTTGTGGATCCACTCCCATAAGTGTGAAATTTTTGCTCATGTCTTTAGTACACACAGGCAGTGTAAATGACACAAGCTGTTTCTGTCTTCCAGAATATATGCAGAGGTGTCAATAATTTTGTGGGTGAACTTCTGTTTTGGCACATTCTACAACTGAAAAGAGGTTGATGGTTTAAAAACCTGTATCATTGCTTCTTTATGTCACATAGGTTTTCTTTGGTTTTGTTTTAATCATTCTTTCATTATATTAAAAAAAATAATAATTCCTAGTAGTTTATTTCTACTGTTAAACATGGATGGAAGAAGGAAAGCTAATCTAGACAGTTATTATTTTCTTTAAAAATCATAAAAAAGTGAAGATATTTTCTCAGTTTTGCTTTAACCAGGCATCAGGAGAGGTGGTGATTGCATATTCAGCAGCTAACCTACTCACTAACATTCCAGCTGTTTCAGCTCAAAAATAATGTGTCATGACAATACTGCATCTTAAAAAAAAATAATCACCACCATCATCAGAAAGGACAGACACTGCAAGAATAAAATAATACAAACGAACAAAACAAACAAAAAAACCCAAACGAACAAATAATAATAAAAAAATATCTGGGGGACTAGAGAAAGTAGAACAAGGAAGGATATCCAAGTTCATACTTCCAGCATTGCTTTAGGAACTGACACTGAGACACCACAGTTAAGTATTCAAGGATGCAAAATTTGAAGATGTACCATCTGTGCACACACTTCACCCTTGGGCTACCAAACAAATAAGATCTATTTCAAATAATCAGTGCATCAGACTCACAGATTCCCTGTTTTGTTAAATCTTGATGCTTATCAGACTAAATGACGTTACCAGGACCTTAACAGACAATAGTAAAAAGTTCTAGGCATACAGCCTTATTACGGACTCTCTTTCTGTGACCTGAAGCACTTCAGCATTTTATTACCATCAGCAGATTTCAGATAAATGTCTTCTGGGCTAGCATGTACACAGGAAGCGAACACTCACTTTTACTAGTAATTAGTTTTTACAGGTAACTCTGACAGCAGAGAAAATGCCCAAATCTATACTCATGCATGTGCTTCTGTGAAGTATCCTAATAATCTAAAACTTCAAAGCCCTTATTAAGTTGCTGGATTTTTTCTGCATTTTGCAATAATACCTACGAAAACACGGATATCAATGAACAGATATTGTTTAATTTCTACAGTTCATGGGAAAATATTGGTACTTTTACTAGGGAAGTCGTTAAGAAGAGACACATAGTTCCCAAAAATCAGTTTTAACAGATCATTTGATAGGTCAGTTTTGGACTAGAATAAAGATATTAATATTTTTTCTTTTCAAAGACTCCGCAAAATTTTTATTTTTGTATCATAAACAGGATTGTGTTTCCTCTCAACATGACTGCATGCTTTTGAGCAGCAAATCCTTCTTGGTTTTAGTCACATAAGCAGCCATGAATAGCACCTACTTTGTTTAAAGCCCACTGACTTCTTTCAAGCTGAAGTGGGAACAGTTGGGCCAGAAACCTTCAGTAAAACCTCTGTGTATCAGTGGCTGGATATTCCCATAGAAAAATTTCCATATGAACTAATTACTCTTTTCCGGGCATCACTGGAAAGTCATTTCTTCTGAAAATTTTACGACTGTTTATTTCCTTTTCTTCTCTTACCTGAACATCAAATGCTTCCTGAATTTGAAACAAACCAAGTTCTCCCTAGCCCAAGTCACTGAAGAGATTCAAAGCTGCAGATGTTGAAAGGCTCCTTTTCTGTTTCTCCTGTACTCCAGAAAAAAAGAGCCTGCTGATCTATACATCACCTAAAAAAGTTTAACAAAATTTTCACAATGTGTAGAAATGTTTGCTTAATTTCCTGGGGTTTTGTGGGTAGGTGTCCTCCCCACTATGCTTTGTGGTTACAAAGAAGAATCTTCTGCTACCATTTATAATCCAGACTGCACACACAAAAGTAGGCAACATGTCTTTAGCTCAAAGCATAGCACTCAGCACCCCTACTGTTCCCACAGAAACAGACACAGATATATAGAATACTTTCTATTTATATTCAACTAGTATTCATTTAACGCTTTGTGAAGATGCACACCTTCAGCAGCCTTACATTTAGAATATTTCCATAACTATTAACCCCCACTATTCTTACTGCATTATTCATATACCATTGCTGTAAACATAAAAATTACTGCACCAGACAATTTGTGGCAAATGTTTATAGGTTATCCCTGCCACACTTTTAGTTGATTAAGGATTGTGTTAGAACATACAAGATGAAAATATTCCTAATTCCTTGGGTTTAGGAAAAAAATCTTTACATATTCTTAACAAAAGCATACTTTTTTCTATTAGAGTATTTTTTCATGAGACCTTGAAATGAACAAACCTATTTCACAGCAGATCCTACTCTCCCCTTTCTTATTCATCTGGAACTTATCTCCCAAATCCTTCCTTTGCAAGATAACAAATGATAACCACACCAGGTGAACAGAGCTGACAATGGGTATCCAGTTTGGGAGGAATAAGAGAGGTGGTAGGGAAGGGAGTTATAAACCCCTTTTGTGCCTGCTCCTAGACTGTGACCTGATAAATCCAGGAGGGACACAACTAAGGTTTAGAGCTCTGGATGGAAAAGCATATTTGCTTCCTTGGCTTGCTCCATAACTCTAGGACTTCCTGATTTAGTAGGCATGCCAAGGGAAATGTGATGCATAGAATCAAAAAAGAAGTCTGTTTCTCCTAAGACCATTAGAATAGACTGTATGCTAAGCATTTGGGGAGCACTGAATAGATTTGAAAGCTGAGAAAAACTTTAGAAACAGTTTGACATATTGCTTCCAGCCATAGAAACAACAGTGAGGCATGATTACCCTATTTACAATTCTGCTGAGGGATAATAGTCTTATTTAGTTAAATCAGAAAAAAACTATATAAAAATAGGAATATAGGAAGTAAGGTAAAAGGTTAACTGTAGAATCTGATTTGACTCCACATAGAATCATGGGTTGGAAGGGATATTCAAAGGTAATTCAGTCCAGCCCACCCTGCAATGAGAAAGGACGCCTTCAACTAGACCAGGTTGCTCAGATCACTTAATACGACTTGATTCACCTCCCATTGCTTAGATTATTCACTTGAATTCTGCTTATAAAAAAATCTGCACTGGTAAAAATTGCTATCTAAAAATAAATCAAATAACCAAAAAAAAAAAAAAAGGGCAAAACCACTCAACATCTAGTAGCCTATACACAAGTAGAAACAAAATCAGAGTATGCATCACATTCTCCAGGCTTATATGGCAGTTTTGATCTTTGATTTCATTTGAAATTCTGATTTTATTGGGCAAAAGTCTCCCTTGATCTAATTCTGGAAAAACAAACCCACAAAGTACTTCTGCTATGTTTGCAGTCACATTTTTTAAACATATAGTTATCATTAAGAAAAAAACTAATTGCTTCCTGTATGAACATGTACAAGCAATTCAACATGTTCAATGCCTACAGGAAAAGTAGGATGCTTTTCCCATCTTTAGTGCATAGGTATTTGGAAAGCCATTCTATATCCTCTAATTTATGCCGAGTAACTAGCTAAAGTCAAAAGGATTTCTAGGGAGTAAATAATTTACAACAGTTAGCCTCACTCACTGAAAAAATGCTTCGCTGAGTTTAAAACATAGGATGAAGTACTAACATTTTCATACCGGAACTACTTGCAAAATTATGCGCTTGACAACTTTACTTGAGCACCAACTTTACTGCTTACATTAGGATAAAATTTGAAAAACAAAACAAAACAAAAACAAAAACTCAAGGAAATTTGCAGAAAACGCAAATGCCTATTATCTTTAAACAAAAATTTTTATAAAAAGGGTGAGCTGAAATTCTTCACAGTAGTCTTTTTCCATGCTTATGTTAAAACAAAAAAACCCACAAAACCAAAATCAACAATAAAAAAAGACAAAACCACAAAACCACACCTACTATGCAAGATAAATGTTACCTTTTTCCTTGAAGCTTCTTTTAAAACAATACAGTAAGATAATTAAATTAAATTCTATCTCTGTTCCTAAGACACTTTTTTCTTTTAATTCCCAAACTATTCAGCTTCATAATAGATCCTTTTGTCTCTCTTTTTCTCTGGAGAGTCATGAGCATCTAATTTACAGCTAGGTGAGGTAATAAGATATCAGACCTAGGTCTACCTGTAATCTACTTATGACTTCTCCCTACAACCTGAAGTATAGACATGTCTTTTAAACACTAGTAAACTTAATTCTTCATAATAATGGAAAAAAAATAGTCACGGAAATTTATCTGATTTCTCCGAAGACTATTGACTTAACAGTCATGAGAACAAAATGCTGTGAATATCAAGATCCAATTTAACATCTTGTCAACAGGCTGAGTATTGGTGAGTAATTTTAATATGAACAAAGGAACAAGGTTAAATGGATATGCTGGTAGGGGCACATTCGTCTGAGTTAATGTTTAAATATGACCTGGATAACTGAAGATTTCTGTACCTGGAAGACTTCATAATCTAATTCATGATAAAATCAGATGTAACATTGTAAACTATATTGAATTACAAGCTTGACTGAATAGTAAGCAGGCATCGATTCTAACAATGTATTATATTTAGTACATTACAGCATGGTGAATTTTTCCATTGTATTGATACATGCAATGTGTATAAGTAGACAAAAGCAAACAAAAAAAAAAATCTCCAACATTTTTTTCATGTTTTTTTTTTCTTAATATAACTTCTACTTTTTGAAGTTGTTTATATTACTGATAGATTCACAGCAAAATTTCTCTTTTGTGAATGATCAGCTTATCCTACCTTATGTCTCCATAGCTTGATGCAGAGAATGCTTTATTCTCCTAATGAGCAGCAAAGCCAGAAAAAGCTATGTTTGATCTCCAGGTAAATCTGAAAAATATTAATGCAGCTAGAATTCACATAACTTCAGTTGTACCTTGTACTTTTAGTTTAGCACTAACTTTTAACGCTAGTTAAAACTAAATGAACATGAGATAAGTCTTTTCAGATTAAAATAATTCTATTCCCTAAATCAAAATATTTCATTTTTCAAGATTTTCAATGCTTTTATGATTAATTTTGAAACTGAAATTTTCTAGAGCTCTTGAGATCTGAAAAGAATAGCAAAATAACCTGGTCCCATTAATAATAATGTACTTATAAATCAACTGCTGTTGTTAAATAAACCCCCAAACGTTCAAATAATTGTAATTGTATTCTAAAAAGAGAATTTTAATTCAATTATTCTTGAATAAAAAAAATATTTAAAGATTATGAGGTGGGTATTTCCTTTGGACATAAAAACGTTTCTTTCAAGGAGAAGCCAAAGATAATACTGAAGTTTAGCAATTCAGTTACAGTAACTTAAAATTTTAACTTTATTTACTTATCTTCAAAAGAAATTATTTCACTTCAGCATTTACTGATTGTCCCATGCATGGTGATACTTTCCAAAGAGACCACCCAGTATCAGATGAACAGTGTCTTAAATAAATTTTTGCTTAGGTGCCAGTTGTTAGCTGTGGTTATCATCTTTCAGGATTGATGTCGATGTTATAAACCACACAAGAAACTTCTGCCTGCTCATATTAGAAGATATCACATTTGTAAAGCACATCATCACAGAACAGTTAAGGCTGGAATGGACCTCTGGTGTTATGTAGCCCAACTCCAACTCTCCTGCCCAAGCAGGATCATCTTCAGTAAGTTGCCAAGGACCATTCCCAGATAGTTTTTGGATATCTCACAGAATCATAGAATTGTTAGGGTTGGAAGGGACCCCTGGAGATCATTCAGTCCAACACTCCTGCCAAGGAAGGGCCACCTACGGAGGTTACAAAGAAATGCATTCAGGTGGGTTTTCAGAGGGAGGCTCTGTGACCCCCCTGGGCAGCCTGTTCCAGGGCTCTGCCACTCTCAACATGAGGAGGTTCATCCTTGTATTAAGGTGAAACTTCTCGTGTTTTATGGCCATTGCTCCTCGTCCTCTTGTTGGGTGCCACTTAAAAGAGTGTGGCACCATCCTCCTGGCACCCCATTTGAGATATTTGCATACTTTAACAAGAGCACCCTCTCAGTCTTTTCTTCTCTTAGACAAAAAAGGCCCAGCTCCTGCAATCTCTCCTCATAAAAGAGATTCTCCAGACACCTAATCATCACTTCATTTGGTTTCCAGGTTTCCTGGATTGGCTTCCAGGATTATCTGCTCCATCACCTTCCCAGGAATGGAGATGAGACCTGACAGATCTGGAGTTCCCTGGGTCCTCCTTCTTGCCTTTCTTAAGATAGGAGTAACATTTCTTTTTCTGCAGTCCCTGGGCATCTCTCTTAGTCACCATGATATTTTTGAAGATGGTAAGTGGCTTTGCAATGACTTCAGACAGCTCTGCCAGCACTCCTGGATACTTGAGGCCCATGGACTTACACACACCCAGACTGCTTAGGCATCCCCTAGACTGCTCCTTTTCTACCAATAGTACAACTTCCCTGCTCCAGATGTCCCTGTTTTCAGATATCTGGGATTTCTCAAGGCTAACCTTGCTAGCAAAGGCAGAAGCAAAAAAGGGCATTCAGTAACCCAGCCTATTCCATGTCCTGTTTTACCAAGGTCCCCACCTAATTTAGCAGCAGGATCACATTTTTGTTGGTCATCCTTTTGCTAATGACGTATAAAAATGATGAGAAGGATGGAGCACCTCCCCTATGAGAAACAGGTAGGAGAGTTGGGATTGTTCAGCCTGGAGAAGACTCCAGGAAGACATTCTTGTGGCCTTTCAATCCCTACAAGGGGCCTGTAAAAAAGAATCAGAAATAGTTTTTAGCAGGTGCTGTTGTGATAGGATGAGGAGTGATGGTTTTAAACTAAAAGAAAGGAGATTTAGGCTGAATATGAGAAAAAATTCTTTACAATAAAGGGGGTAAAATACTAGCACAAGTTGCCCAGAGAGGTGAACCCAATAGAGCTATCTTTCGCCAGCAGAGATCAAGTACTTACTAAGCTAAGTCACATACTAATAGTTCCAATTTATGTTCCAACATATTAATTTCTTTGTTATTAGTTACTAATTTTCTAATAAACACTGAATCCAACTTTTTTATTCTCCTGAGGTTGATAGCAATGATATTTGCAGAACATTACTAATTATTTTTGTTTCATGAAGCTTCTCTGTGGAAAACATATACTAGTTACTCATTATGCATCAGCACCAAAGACTAAGCTCCGGATACTAGCTAAAAATAACCAGAAATTCTTACATGAGCAAAATTTCCACTTTGACCAGGATAGTTCTGCTTATAGACTGAAGGTCAAAGCCCTATAAGCAGCAGAAGAAACAGCTTCTGTCTGCTTGGATCACGGAGGTAATAATAATTTTACCTGTCAAGACTTCTTGAATGCTTTGCAAAGTAAGATGTACACATATATTGGAAGTGGTAGGACACTCCTATTGTGAGTGCTGAACTGGAGGCATAGCTGAAGTGAGATAAAACTTTAATACAGTTTTGTCAAACATAAATAGGTCTATGAAATAGTAATAGAAAAGTTGTCAACTTCACACGAAACACAGTGTGGCAACATGATCTAGAACCATTTTTTATGCTTAGCAAAAGATACTTGAACATATAGAGGCCTATGCTCTAGATTGATATTTAATTTCCTACTATCTTGTTAGATTAACTACTTCAGACTCATTCTAAAATTTAAACATGTGATTAAAAGTCAAGAGCTGATGTCAATAAACTTGATGGTGACGTGAACACACAAGAATGGAGCGCAACTGTCCTGGTTAAACCCCAGCCAGCAATTAAGTACCATGCAGCTGCTTGCTCACCTCCCTTTCCCTCCTCCCCAGGCAAGATAAGGAGTACTGATAGAACGTAAAACCCACAGATTGAGATAAGAAGAGTTTAATAACTAAAGTACAAATATAATACTAATACTGCTAATAAGGGAAATAACAAGGAGAGAGATACAAAGCTAAAAGGGTTAAGGAAAAACCACAATAAACAGCAGTGATTGTGAGAATGTGAACATTAATCTTGTCTCAAACATCATTTACATTCCATAGTGTGAGTCCGAGACAGGAAACTGTTTTTGTCTCAGGCACCATCTGCATTTGACCACGGGAGGCTTTGAGCATAAACAAAGCAAATAACAAGAATGTTGGCTATCAATACTGTGTAGATAGGATTGTTCTGACCCCTTTCTTTGAGGCTGGTAAGTCTCCACAGGATTGTGAAAGGATGACTCTAGGATGAATTGACTCAGAGTACACAGGCAAAAAGCAGACATCACAATATGAGGGACACTGACCACCTGGAGGACCCCTGGGGACCCCCAGCTTTAGATCTGTGCAAGTGCTCACTAAACTATGCAAATCATTAGCTTAGTAATGCCTCTCTACACTTCATATTGCAAATTATGAATAACACCCCAAAAGAGTATGAACATGAAAGTGCAGGGCTCGGGTTAGAAGGAGGACAATCACCACCACTAATAGCATGGGTGACAAGGACAAACAAGATGTCCCTGCATCCATGAGTAGTGATACTTATTTATCTCTTTCTCTCCCTTTCTTTCCTTCTTCTTTCTCTTCTCTCTCTTTCACTGAATACTGACTAGACCTAAGTAAAAACGCATGGCACAGGATGTGCTGATCCAGTCAATCATTGTTGAGTTACTGCATCTAACCACTTGCCTTGTATTTTGTATTAATAAATCATAAAACTGGTTGGTTGATGTTGTTTCACCTTAATCCAGTACAAGAGTATCACAAAATTGTCGGTCCCAAGGGGAAGAAGGTCATCCTAAACGATTCCTTTCAGGTCATAACAGTAACGCACAATGCAATTTCTCACCACCTGCTGAATGACACCTAGACTGACCCAAGCAGCGATCTGCTCTTCTCTGTAACTCCCCAGCTTATTCACTTGGCACGATGTGCTGTGGTATGTTATGCCCCTTAGGCTCGTTTGGGACAGGTGTCCTGTCTCTGTCTCCTCCCAGCTTCTTGCACCCCCATAAAGGCAGACAGGGTCCTGGACTACATCTCTGGGGGCATTACTAGCTGAGACACAGATGTGATTAACCCACTCTACTCAGCACTGGAGCACTATATCCAGTTCTGGTAACCACAGTTCAAGAAAGATATAGGCAGACAGGAGAGGGTCCAAAGGAAGGGTAGGAAAATGATCAAGGAGCTGAAGAATCTGCCTTTTGAGGGAAGACTGAAGGATTTTGGTCTTTTCTCTCTGGAGAAGAGAGGGCTAGGAGGAGTACCCCATCACAGTATTCCAGTAATTAAAAGGCAGCTGCAAAAAGGAGAGAGGCTCTCTTCACATGGAGAAGAAAAGGGACAACAGGTACAAGTTGTACTGTGAGAAGTTTCCTCACAACACAACAAAGAAAATATTTTACAATGAGAATGATCAGTCACTGAAGCAACCTCCCAAGGATGTGGTAGAGTCTCCACCGCTAGTGATTTTCAAGATGCCATTGGACAGGATTTGAGATAATCTCCCTTTCCTACAAAAGTGGGACCAGACAATCTTTCAGTGTCTTCCAACCTGGCCTGTTCTGTGATTCTGTGTATCTGTTAAATATTAGAATTATTTAAAACCTAACATCTAAAGGATGCTGATTTACCACTTCCTAGGAAACAAATTAAAAAAGTGAATTTATTTTCCAGTTTAAGTTACCATTTACACAGCTTGCTGTGTAACATATGGTGTAGCCCAGCATAAGTGGAATGCAAAATAAACTAGGATGGTTTAATTCCCAGTTACTTGCAGCCAAGATATAAATGTTGCAGACAAACTGTTCTGTGCAACTAAGCCCAAATAACTTTTTGCACTTTGTGCTAATAACTTTTTGTCTGGTAAAGGTTAATGGTTCAGCTGCAGCATATACTTAGCTGTAGTGTTAAGCAAACATGCACATCCCAACATGAAGTCCAAGCTAATAGCTTCTCTATGATTCCGAAACCTACATGTTATCCAAATGGATCAGAAAAGCCAGAATATTACAGACCTATCACTGAACTGAACTGATCGTTTCTGAGCTGACTCTTGTACTGTACACAACACATTTGCCATAGTACTCCTCTCCCTCTTTTTTATTTTTTTCTCCATTATTCAGGCCATTAATGAGTTCTTGATTGAGTTCACTAAAGGGAGTTTACAACATTTCACACTAAATCAGGAATAAATAAATCCATTCAGAGAAAATTTTACTTTTATCTTGCTTGATAGTTTCAATGTCCCAAGATAAAAAGATGCCACAATCTAATTTTCAATTTCTGATATTAGTCATTCATGTCACATTATAAGAGATACCTATAATCATGTTTGGTTTATGTCAAACAAGATTTTGCATAGCTGATTTCTCAACAGGAACTGCAGTAAGAAATCAAAATAATGGATCGTAGAGCAGCAAACTGCTGTGATGACAGTAAGCTAATTTCCAAGGCTTGAGAATTTAAAAAATGTTTTGACAACTAGCAGTGAAAGCTTTCAAGCCAGTTCTACTTTCATAAAAAGTGTCAAATTTTTTATCATGCACTCACAATCATGGAGTTCTTCACATGAATGGGAAGTAGCTACCCTGATTTATTTTTCATTACAAAGGAATGTCAGGGTTTTAAAATGTTATGCTTTAGTTTTATATTCAAGTCAATGTTAAACACACTTAACTTTGTATTAAATTTGGGCTGTTAAATATTGGGGCCTACAAGGATGCTGGGGAGGGATTCTTCATCAGAGACTGTAATGACAGGATAAGAGGGAACAGGCTAAAACTTAAAATGGAGATTTAGGTCAGATATAAGGAAGTTCTTTACTGTGATGATGGTGAGCCACTGGAACAGATTTTCCAAAGAAGGGCTAAATGCTCCATTCCTGACAGTGCTCAAGGCCAGGCTGAACAGAGCCCTGGCTGACCTGGTCTAACAGGAGGTGTCCCTGCCCACGGCAGGGGGTTGGGAAGTTGACTTTAGGTTCTTTCTAGCCCTAACCATTCTAAAAGTATCTGAAATACTCCCATACTAAATAACACGAAAGACTAGCAACTTTCAGAACAAATTGCCATATACATTATTTGCTGTATACATGGGAATCAAATATCACATACAAACTGACATATGGTAATTTTCATCAGGCAAGTAGTCCCACTGATTTCAAGTCCTACACAAAAAAATTAAGCTTGATGTTAAGGTTATACTATACAGCCCTACTGATTATTCTCACTGTTGAGTTCTGAAGCTCAGCTCCTTTTAACAATCTGGGACATTTGTCAGCAGTCAGCCCACATTTCAGGCATTAAGTTAACCTCATGCCCACAGTACATCCTCCTGTGACCACCCTTACCTGCATATATTTGGGACTCCGGTGCACATAAAATGTTTATCGATGGTAAGTCAGCTTCCATTTCCTATTTCCTGACTTCCAATTTGTTTGTTGCCCCACTGTCCTGGGTTCAGCAGTAGCAGTCATTTTTTCTCCTTCTTAGCAGCTGGTGCAGTGCTGTGTTTTTGACTTTCAGCCTGGGAAGAGCGCTGATAAACCTGATGTTTTTAGCTGCTGCTCAGTAATGTTTACTCTGACCTTGCTGAGTCTCATGCTCTGCCAGAGAGGAGGGGAAGCCAGGAGGAAGCAGAGAAAGGACACCTGACCCAAACTAGCCAAAGAGGTATTCCATAGCACAGTACATCATGCCCAGTATATAAACTTGGGGCAGTTACCTGGAAGGGTTAGAGCACTGCTGGGTGGAGCTGGGTACCGGTTGGCAGGTGGTGAGCAGTTGTATTCTCTACCCTTGTTATTTCCCTTATCATTATTATTATTGGTGGTAGCAGTAATGATTTTGTGTTATATCTTAGTTACTGGATTGTTCTTATGTCAACCTATCGAAGTTACATTCTTTCAATTCTTCTTCACATCCCTCTGGGAGCAAGGTGGGGAGGAAAGAGATGGGGGAGCGAGCGAGCGTCTGCGTGGCTGAGCTGCCATTTTGGCTTAAACCACAACACCCACTTACTGGTAGCTGAAGGAATTTCAGTTCTGCTTAAGAATATCTAAGATTAACCTTAAGTTTTAGTATATTGCTCAGCTGCAGTTGATGGTTTTGAAGGTTTGGTTTTAGCAACTGCCTGCATTTATAAATACGTCTGGTGCTAGAATGTGTCAAGTCAGATCTGTATATTTTGAGACCTTCTATTATAATTTCACTAGTATTGAGAAACATTATGTTCTGTTATGCTTCTGCAGCCTGAAGTCTGAAATATTGATTCACCCCATGCTTCTTAATGCCACCAAAAATGGACTCTAAAATATGAAACATGCTCTCTTAAAACTGTGCAGAAATGTGTTAACGTCTTAAATCAACTCTTCCTCTAAAGCTGAGAATCAAAAAATTTTAGTCTATTTTCAGTTACCAAAAATCATCCCAAATTTGGGGTATCAATTTAATTAGAAGCTTCTCATTGTTATTTTTATACTAAAATCAAAGCATACCTCAGATGTAACTGTAATGCATACATAAATACAGGACACATTCAACAATAGATTTTGACCCCAGTTTGTTACACAGCTTGACTACTAAGAAGCATATCTGAATAAAACTTTCAATTTTAAACAAGGCCTACATGAGTTTATTGATGACATACACAACGACGGCACCCAACATAGAAATTATATTATGATTTAGTTCTATCTGCTTTAGGCTACAGTAATGGGAACAGAATCAATAGAACCTAGCTAGTACAAGATCATGTTTCCCCACTAATAGATGTCTAAGTAAGTGCTTATGCATAAAAGTGAAAATTGTGAGCATGATTAATCTGAAATTCTTACTGGCACGTTTTCCAGTCACTTAGGACAAAATGTGGGCATGTTTAAATTAAACCTTTGTACCAAATGATGCAAAACTGCAGAGCAGTATAAGCCATTTTTAAATATAACCACTGACAGTCTTTATGTATCTCACAGATACTATTTGTGAGAATATCCTCACAAAGTATGTTCCCAAATGTATAAGCCTGGCTTGCTCTAAGAAAAAGGACATTCAGGTCTTCTTCTGAAAACTCCCTACAACCTATCAAGATGTGCTGCAACCTGGGGTTATGATTGATGAGATCAAACTGCTAACAGTAATAAAATTCAGAAAGTATTTGTACCGATAGGTTAAGAAGGGGTGAAGGTATAAAACCTAAAGAACATAGTACCATGGAAATTGTATGAATTTTATTATCATCAGTATTAAAGTTGAATTGGGAAAATAAAAAAAAAGGGGCTTCACTATTCATCTAGGACTTGCTGAAAAGCTGGTTGAAGTGGAATATGAATGAATTTAGGAATATTGCTCTTGCAGACTGTGATCACTAATGTCAAAATTAATTGGACATTCTGGAATAATATCAAAACCAAACAGAGACATAAATTAGGAGGAAAAAATATGAACTGGAACAAAACAGCTTAGCTCTGCAATACATCTTTGGGCTGTAGAGCAGCCCCCTAAAATCAAAAGTAACCACAAAATATAATAACTCATAAAATGATTGTCATCTTAACACAAAGCTGGATTTTGGAGTACACAGATTTTATTAAAATGTTGTTCTAGAATTTTATCAAGCTTCTTTTTATTTCTCTGGAAAATAAATTAGGGAGCAATATTTTTTGCATAGACACTAACAGTGTCCTGTTTTTTACAGAGGTTTTTTCTACATTTAATATTTACATGCACTTCATCCTTTCTCTCTAGTCATCCCGCTCTCTCCACCTTGCAACTGGGACATGATAACCCCTTTCAATTGTGGTTTTATAGTGCTAAGGAGGTAAGGTTTTCTGTTTTCGCTTATAATACAAGCAAAGCTAATACTCCTTGTCTTTATCCATTCTATTTTGAATTCTTAAGTTTTAAAATCACGTACATTTTAATTTTCATAGACATTTTCGTCACAGATTGTGTTTTCCTAAGGAGGGATACTAGGGATCCTATGGATACTCAGTGATTCAGCAGTACTACAAATATGTAGCATTTTATTAATTATTTTACCTGATTTATTTTATAATATAACAGAATACTCTTATACTGATAGGATTATTTACTATTTTGTCAAGGACTTTTTAGTTTAGAGCAAATAGTAATTACTTTGCAAACCACAATTTATGAAATAATTAAAATTATAATTTTTCATTATCATTTTAACAAATACATTTTGTATTTCAGTGTTATTATTAGGCATAATTGATATTAATGCTTTCTTGAAAGCATTCTCACAGAACATAAATATTAGCTAACTCAGTTATTTTTTTATGAACTGAGCGCTAAGGAATAGAAAGTGTAAAAATCAATCTACCCATCTACCAAGCATAGCTATCACAGAGCAGAATCATTAATGGCCTGATGTAATGAAGGTAAATTGCTTGAGACAGTCTGAAAGTCTGTTTTGCATGCAGCATTCTCTCTCATGATATGTTCCATGCTGAAACATAACTGAAGATGACAAAATTGTATTAATTTAGAATGAGAGATTTAGGACAGACAGAACAGAAGAGAATATTTTAACTGCAAGGGACCTACAATTATTACCTAGTCCAACAGCCTGGCCATTTCAGGGCTGACAAAAATTTAAAGAAAATTAAATGCATTCTCCATAAGCTCCTTAAACACTGACAGGCTTGGAGCATCAAACAACACTCTAGGAAGCATGTTCTAGGATTTAATCACCCTCTTGCCAAAGAAATATTTCCTAATGTCCAGTCTTGACCTCCCCTCATGCTGCTTTGAACAATTCCCATGTGTCCTATCTCTGATACCAGGGAGAAGAGATCAGCACCTCCTTCTCTATCTACCCTCCTCAGAAAGCTGCAGAGAGCACTGAGGTTACATTTCTTTGGAGTAAGACCACAGACCAACTTCCTTTCTTAACGCCAGAGGGAGTGCCTGACATCCAAGTAGATGACATCAGGTAGAGTGAGGTTCTGCCTTTATTTGTCTTGCTAATCATAAGGCTTTAGTAGATACTTGACCTCAGTGGCCTTTATTCCTGTCCAATTTACCTGAGTTTCAACAAAAATAAATTTTAAAATACTCTAGCTGAATTTATTGGGTAATACTACCCTGTTAACCAATACAAGAATTAGCCTTATTATTTTCACAATTAGATTTCCCAAAAATGTTCAATTTTGCTTAGATGGTAGAAGTTCTGAAAACTCAAAAGTTTCCATGAGAGAGGAAACTCACCCTCCAGAGAGTTCTTTTTATAAGGTATGGAAGACATAAAATCAGACCCAACATTAAAATATGTGTTTAAAACAGAAAAAAAATAATCCTGTTAAGAACAGCTCTTAATTATGATAAAAATGCCACATGCTTTGAAGACCCTTATAGCTAACCTTTAAAAAATAGCACTGCTGTATCTCTCCACCATCACAGTTTAGTAATGAATTTCTCTGTCAAAAGTGCATCTTTTTTAAAAGAAACACAAAGTATGTCTTGCTTATCTTATGTAACTACCGCCATTGATTTAATGACATTACTTACAGAAATAAAATAAATAGGACTGCAGTTTCCATATATAAATGCTGAGCACTTATTTTTTAGAACTAGAACAGGCTTCAGATGCTCTATAATGATAAGGAAAAATACATATATATTCAAAGAAACAGTACTGACCTACTATCTGCACTTTTCAAAAGCTATTTTCAGCACCTCCTGCACATTTTATAAGCAGGAAAGGAACATTTCTCTACACTGCTTTATAAAAAAATAGGGTCTGATTTTGGTTTCTGTCTCTCTAGAAGCATGCTTCATTGAATAAAACTTCAAAGACTAACAATTCACAGACTGTCTTTTGGCTCGTGGCAAGGACAAGGCTTAGGTCAAACTCATAGCCTCAGCGCTTGTTTGCAGGCTTATTAGAATAGCAGTATCAAGAACCTATAATTTAAAAATAGGGGTTGAAGCAGTTCATCCTCTTGTAAAGCTCTGAAATCCCTACACAGGCCTTACACACACATATTTGTCAGTTAGTGCAAATCCATACTAAGCAGAAGCAGCAGGGTGATGTTTCTCTGGTTCTGAATATTTAGGTGTTCCTTCTAAAAGTCTGCATGCATTTAAATTGTTTCCTATGAAAAAAATACTGCACTGAAAAATGTATCTTTATCAAGACTGGTAATCTTTCTGGGATTCCTTTCAGCGTCTTTTAAAAAATCTTAACTTTATTATGGTCTGCTTCATATTATGTCTTTTCACGGCTAACTTGCAAGCTCAAGCTACTGAACTGGGAAAGTAAAACTTCTTAGACAGCAATGTGAATGGACTAAAGTCCAGTCTGATAATTACTCGAATCACAGAAGTACAACTGAAGTCAAACACGGTACCCACACAGAACAGCAAAGGAATGGGCTATCAGAAGTATCACAGCTGATTACTTTCAACTTGGGTAATTCAGGTTCTTATCAACTAACAGAAAGCCTACGTGTAAATAGCATGATACACAGAATAACCCTGATCAAGAGCTGATCAAGGATAAGATTTTTTTAAAGTATATAAATCAAAAGCAAACTAGCAGCATAAATCTAATGAATAAATAAATCCATAAATGAAACAATGAAGTCCACAAAAGTGGCATCCAAAATTCACTTATCCAGTACTTTAAAACCCACAGTCATAAAAGCTCCACTGTATTTAAAAATAGGTTATAAAAGAAGAGAAAAACAGAACCAAAATCACAGTAGTAGAAAACTTGAACATAGATATGAGAAGTGCAAACTGTCTTTAACTCCATGATTCACAGACAGCTAAAATACATTATGTGGCTTAAATATGAGAATGTAACTAAGAGTAAAATTGAAAGATAAAACATGTAAGAAAGATAAATTAATTTTCATAACATATGTGTAAATTAACAGAATAATGACACACAAAATTGGGAAGACTTATCAGAATGCACAAGTAGGATTATTATAGTATGCTGAATAACAATTGAAAAAAGCAGAAGTGGAAACACCATTAAATATGAAATATATGTCAGAACTATAATGTAAGCATGACATTTTAATACTACTAAGTATTATTTAACTATTATTAAAATCTTTAAGCATTTATTAGAGTTAAGTGTTATTTAAGTACCAGGGAATAAGACAAAACTCCTGCAACACCACTTTACAATCAAACTGGTATGGTAAATAAGAAAATGAAACCGGCAATACATCCATCACAAGAGGAACTCACTTTGTTCAATTATTTACATCTGAAAGTATGTTCAAGATTCTCTTGCCACCATGAGGAGACAAAACCTAATTTAAACAGAGGTATTGATTTTAAACATAATTCTTATTCACCTATTTACAAAGTCAGGTGGGGTGTTCAGACTCTTACAGGGCCAATCCAGAAGCATGTCCTACCCCTATTTACCTTTGATCCTCAAACTGCAATCACAGACTGGACAAAACATTTGCTGGAGCTCTGCATTCAAGATATGTTCCCCCATATCCAAAACTCTGGGCTGATGATACAAAAATCTGAGAGAATGGATGTATGAATGAGCATTTTCCTGGTTAAAATCCTTTAATGTCTCAAAGAGAGAACAGCAGTACCAGTCAGTAATTCATTGGCAGAACTTCAGCTTATTATATACAGTTTGCATAATGCTACAAAAGGTAGAGGAAATAAAATGAGTATTTCAGAGGAAAAATAGTTTTTTTAAGGTGGCAATATAAAATAAGCATAAATAAAGAGCTGTAGTGATTCTGCAGTTACTGGTATCCTTTCTTCCCCTTTTGGGCACTAAACTACAAGAAATTACAAGAAAACAAATGAGGTGGTTTAAATCAGGAATAATGCAAGAGTAAATGGTCTGAACAATTATCACTGAAAAGAAATAGATTTTCATATTGCAAATCCTATGCAAAATGCAATATTCATATAGGTTATACAATCCTAAAATAAAAGGTGCACAACTTTTTCTCTTTTAACAAGGAAAGGAGAAATCTGTAGGTTTTCCAAAGATGAAAGAGAACTTAGGAAGATGCAAACTGTTCAAAAAGAAAAGGGTAAGAGAGGTATTTCAAAAATACTTGACCTACCATCAAAATAAAGGCAAGTGTGATATAATGAGATACAAAATAAGATTATGGAGTATGCTACCAAAGCAATAAAAAATTAAACGCTATTTAAATAGTCAGAGACTGTTCTTAGAAAAAGGCAAAAAAAAAAAAAAAGTGTTGCATTCCACTTTTAAACTCAAAAAAGCAGCTAAAATGGGCAATTTTTCCTCATACTACAGCCTAATTCAAAATCTCTGTGGAAAAAGACCCATTCATAGAGACCTCCTGCTCATTTGGGATTTTCAGTCCATTTTTTTATTCTTATTTTTTAATTTTTCTTAATTCACATGAGTCTTATCTAGAATACTACTTTTAATTTTCTTTCTTTTTTTTTTTTTATATTTAGAACCATTCTTTTATTTTTTTTTCACAGTTGTTGTAAATATGTCAACCTTTATTTTTCTCCAAAATTACTCTAAGTAGTGATATTGCACAGTTTTGTCCTTCTGTTGCAGCTGGGGAAGCACAGTAACATGCTGCTTTAGTTAAAAAGTAAACCTTGTCAGTCCAGTATTCTAGCGCCATGGAAAACTCAGTCTCATTTGAACCATCTTTTATACCAGAGAAAATTCTGGAAAACAGTAGCAACAGAAGATCTGTTACACATACCCCCGAGAAGCATGATTTCAAGCCCCTCTGCAGCAGACAAAACAGGCTGAGCCTGGAATAACCATACGAACCAGCCAGCTAAAACCAGGTCTCTAGCATCTATTAAGTAACTTCTCTCCTGTCAGTGCTACTCACATGATGATTTGTAGCTTCAGAGAAATTATAGTGGGAAATGAAAGAGGAGGAAAACAGATACGTCTGTTTCACTTCTAAATCAGAAGTGAGAGAGGTGAGGAGGAAAACTGTAGCGGATCCCAGAAAATTAAGCTCAAATTATGGTGCAGAAAAGACTGTATTGTTTAAGGAAACATTAAAATATGTCAGCGGTCCAATGCTTGTCTAATAAGGACAAGGGTAACTGGCCACCACTTGTCCACATGAATAACTCTATTGATTACAGGAGAACTACTCGCATGAATAAGACAGTTATAATTTAACTCTTACTGATCATTCACGTATCATTCCTCTTGAGTCTTGTAATGTTTTCTGAAGTTCTTACAAGATTGTCTACACCTACTCCTTTTCAGTATTATCACATGGTCCATATTCTTTATCTCCAGGGTGTCTTTTTCTTTAAAATATTTTAATAATCTCTGCTAAAAGGTTAGCTGTATTCTGAATAATACATTAACAAGTAGCAAAACAGTAAAGCCACTAATCTAGAATAGCTAAAAACGTTATCTTACTGCTTAGTATAACACTTTTGTTGTCCAATATGCCAGTTCCTTATCTTACCATTATGACTCAGTTTACAGTACATGAATTCATGTTATTTTATTTAATACTGATTTTGTATTTTTTTTTTCTATTGATTCTAGCATGGCTTATTTAAGTCATAACACAATAAGTTTCATTTAAAATACTGATGCGGCATATTATTTCTTAAAAAAATGTCCAGGTGACATTCCCCATTTTTTTAAAAAAATGTTCAGTAAAGCATATAATACGAAAATGGGATTCTCATGCTGTGCTACACAACATATACTGTTATGCCAAATTATTTTAACAGAAATACTATTACTGTAACTACCAAAGGAGCAATGATTAGGCATTTAGTGTAAAGAGTTACCAATTTTTCAGTTAATGTTACAAACCCACATTATGTCTGCATTGTACAATTTACATTATTACATTCTTGCACTAGATTAACAATACTGTGCCTGTGAAGATGCAGATACGCATTCTTTTCAGAGCACTTAGCAAGGAGGAAAGAACGTCACTGTAATTCTCTCATTTTTTGTTTGGACATCTCTGGTTATATTTGCAGACTTATTAGCCACTGTAGGTAGGAAAGGAGAAAATTCTGAATCCAGCTGAATTAGCGGAGAAAGAGCACATTTGGTGAAGACAGTGTTAGGTATTTTCCACAAGCCATGCCCCTAGTGTTATGTGAAGACTTCACTTGACACACAAGCTAACAGCTACAGTCCTACATAGTCATTAATTTTATTCAGAAACTATTATACGGTATTAAATTACATTACTATTATTGCAGGCTTAAAGTCTGATTTACTATAAACATTATTAAGATTACACTGCCTTATCTTGCTTTGCAGGGTATCAGTATTTGTTTTGTGTAAGCAGAGGTACTTCTAGGCATTAGGAATGATTTATTGGTAACCAGAACTTCTTTTACAGTCCTGAAAAGAACAGCAAAAACCATTTTTTAACAGAGAGCTGCATAGGCCTGTATTTTGGAGTCTGGAATTAAATATCTAAACCAGACCTACACAGCTGATGTGTCTTATGTTCTTTGGTGAATGGGTAACGACAATTAGTTAAGATTCCTACACAGTTAGGTCTGGGCTTATACCACAACATGTACCTGTAAAAGCAAGCACTGCCTGATTTTGACCAGGCAGCACCTGTTCTGCAGGTAAAACAAGAATAGCACTTGTAGTTTCTGAACAGCGCGCACCAACATCCCACCCATTTGTGCCCATATGAACATACACACAACCAATCACTAACTAAAATTAAAAACTCTAAGCCCATTTAAATTAACAGGCATTTCTGATTTCAGCTTTACCGGACCTAGGATTTTACCTGAAGAGATCATCTCTTTTAGATGGAAAAACAAGAAGAAAATCATGTAGGGTATTCTAGAGGCTTTTGCCTAGACATGAACTTCCAGGTAATGTATTAATATGAACTCCCAGGTGGTGTATTAATATTTTGAGGTATATTGTAAACTTTGCATAGTCATTATATAGCTCTATTTAGGTTATACATTAGGTATAGGTAGCAAGGAGTAACTATTTTCATCTGTCTTTCCTTAGATGATTTTAAAAATGCAAAAGGGGATGAAACTTTTCCAAATATCTAAGTGAAACTACCAAAATCTATAGTAAAAAAAGAAGCCTGAAAATATCCTTTCTGTTTCAAAATGTAATACAACATAAATGGCCTCAGAGCTGAAATCTGGACATCATACATATTATTTCTTATGATAGCACAGTAAAATGGTTGCAATTTTTCTGTTTATTTTACTAAGAGTTCATGATTGAATGCTCTTTAGAAACATGCTCAGCAGTCCTATTCATGCTAAACACAGGTGAGCTGTAAAACATAGAACAAATCTTCAGGAACAGAAATACCATTATAGAGTCTGTTAGTGAGATTTCTGTACCTCCCATTCAGTGTTACACCTCTCCTTTGCAATGCCTAAAAGAATTAGTGTAAGAAAATTGCATTCTGAACTTCTTCCAGATAGATCACACAATTCACATTTTATTTTGTACTAGAATCAATTGTGTTAATTGCATTATAAGAATGTCATATCACGTGCAACTTTTTAAAAATGAAATCAGGAAAACCTTAAATGAAAGCTTTGCATGAGATGTGCTTTATAAAGCAAATAAATTGAAACCAAATAGCCATATTTGCTTTTAAACAACAAACCCTTTTTCCTGTCATTATTCTTTCTCCCTTCAAGTAGCCCAAGACAGCCTCTTTCAGATCTTTTTCATCTATCCTTCCTACCAGTTTCCCTTTCCTCCACATTTGCAAAGAAAATTACCAAATCAACACCAGTACTGCCATTAATTTCACAAAATAATATTTCCAACATCATGTATTTTCTCACCTTTAAAAAAAAATAATATAACAAAGTTTACCTACTTCTTGAAATATTAGAACCACACTGTGAACCCTGTAATACCTACAGCTGTGCCTGTGAAGGCATTATTCTCCTTTAAAAGGCTTTCTGCATTACTGAGCTTCCTGGGATTAGTTATTTGTATAGATACATAAAGATTCTGTCTATACAGAGAGAGCAAAATGTGAGCTCTTTATGTACTTAGTGGAGACTTCAAAATGTGATTGAAAGCACTTTAACTCCCTAACAGCCTTTATCATTGCCTACATAAGAAGCCTGGATTCATAAACTGTCTGCCTGCACTACTACCGGGAGAAGCGGTAACTTGTCCTAGCTTCATTTTTCATAAACCCTTCTGTATGTCTGTGGGGTGAATCCACCTGGAGAACCATTCCAGCCATGAAATCAAAACAGCTTCTAAAAAAGTAAAAAAAAAAAAAAAAGACAAACAAACAAACAAACAAAACACTTCAGGGACAATGTCTCCTTGTCTGCCTGTCTACTTGCAAGGTTAAATGCCTGCATTAGGTGCTATCACTGGACCATTGAGACCAGATCTACATTGCCAACTAAAGCCTGTGCTTTCTGGTCCACCCTAATTCAAAGTGACCTAAACTGATCAGGAGATTTGTTTCTGAAAGTGGACCTGTGACCAGAACAAAAATACTATCATAGACATATTCTTAATTTCTTTTGTCTATAATTAAACTGATCACCTGTTTCACCAAAAACCTAAAAACTGCTGTGTTACTAGTAGTTACGAATGACTAGTTACTTACTAGTGATACTAATTTAAGTTTAAGAACTACTACTACTAACAATGTGAAAACTGAAAAACTTCTTGGACAAAAAAACTGACAACACTGGGTTTTAAGATGTATTAATGTGGCTATATTTTTTTCAAATACTTAAAACCTGAAGGCCTACAAGGAATAAAAAAGGAAATTAAAGCATCCTTTTTTCTAGCTAAAGAAAGACAGCAGCATGTCCATAAATGAGATATTTTGTGGTTTACTGTAAGTTTTCTCATTATATCAGAAGCATTATGCCAGCACTGTAAAGCATTTTATTAGCTAAAAAATATTTTGCGTGTATTCATTACTTAAAAATAATTTTAACTGAAGTAGAAAAATAATTCATTTTTGTATTAAACCAGAATATTTCACTTGATTTTTAGACTTGTGTTGGCATAAAAAAGGGGAAATGAATTAATAAGATGCTTATTCAGATGTCCGTTTTTTAGCAGAAAAAAAAAAATACAGTTCTTGCTTAGAACCCATAAAAGTGTTGGGTTTTTTTAATTAAGCACATATGCTAATAAACACATTGACAGATTTCAGTAATAATAGAACATCACAAAGTAAAAGCAGTCACATAAAAAGCTTCTTTTTTACATAAATATTAAGATAGGTAGAAATCTAGCAGGAGGACAAAAAAGCAAAAAAAGGCTTAGAATAAAAGTGCTTCATCAGCTGCTTCTGCTGAAGTCCCTTTCTGGTCTGTCTTTTAACAATATCAATATTTCATACAATAATATGAAACCCAACACGTTTACCAAAAAAGAGATAGTCAGCTCTGAGATTAGTTCCTCTCATGACATAGGGCTGATTGTGCTGCAAAATATCGAGAAAAAGGAGTGGGTCACATCACCAATAAATAGCTATGCAGGAATTCTGGCACATGCCAGAGGAACACTCACACAATGGAAAAACTTTTATTTGCTATGTGAGCCACTAAAAACAGATCATTAAGGGATGAATAATCTGACATGAATAACCAAAACAATCTGTAAGTTGAAAAATACATAAATAGTCTGAAATTCTTGAAGTTGTTTGTGAGATTTTGTCACAGCTAGCTATCCAGGTTTCATCGGCAGCTTTGAAAATTTTAATGTTTTCCCAGTCTTTCCTATTATCTAAGGAGGTAAAAATAACAGCTTTCTACCTTAGCTGTTTTGTACCTCTCATAAAAACCAGGGACAAGGTAGCTTTCTTGTACAAATGTGTTAAATCCCAGACAATTAATTTCAGTGAGAGAGACTGTTGCTGTCTGCTTTATGAAACAGAATGTACCGGGTGTAAAAGAAAATGTACAGTGTGATGAATACACTTAAAGGAAGGAAGGTTCCGTACTGCTGCTCATTTGATCACCATACCAATAAAAGCACTTCTATTTTCTGTGTGCTGTGGAGGTGTTTTCAAGCTATGCACCATTTTAGAAGCCAAGGGGTAAATCACAAACCAATGCACAGGAAACGAGTATGGAGTACAAGACAGTGAAAGGACAGCTTTGGACAGCAGGTTTTATGAGAAATGATCAAAGCCAGATTCTTAGATCACAATAAATTAAATTATCCTATTCTTCATCACATTTCTCAGCAAGAAAATTTTCCTTTATTAATATCAGTCAAGTCAGGCTTAAAACTGTTTGTGGTCTGAGCCAACTGATCAAAGCCACAGTTTTTAATAGTTCAGTTCTCACTCATTACATGCAAATCAAGGAACTAATTTGATCCTATCTAATCGGATCTTATATAATTATCAGATTAAACTGGCAATCAACATGGCAGACTTGGGTTCCCTAGGAAGCAGGAAAGAATATCACCTACCAAAACAATGTGGAGAAAAAAGAAAAGAGACTCTAAATTCTAGAGGAAAAGTTCTATGCCAGAATGGCAGTAACTGGCATAAATCATGCTTTTTCAGCAGCAGACCTTCTTAACGGTGGGGTGACACACAGAAGAAAGAATCTAAGATGAGCTTCTTCCACCTCAGGGAAGAATGTCAGAAGTCATGGAAGATTGAATAAACCAAAAATATCTTAATTTCAATTAGGAAACTGATACTACAAACTTAAACCCAATTATTCAGTTCTGTCTGAATCTGTTCATATTTTTTTTTTTTTAAATCTCATTTAAACTGAGATGTTATCCTTTTCCCTAATCTGGTGTGAGCCTCATTATTTCCACACTCAGCTGGTACTGATACTGAGGTATCAATCTGAAGATCCTTGCAGATTTAAGCACTGCTGAAGAACTTGTTAAAGCTATTTGATAAAGCTTTAGATATCTACATCTAGAGACAGATGAAGAGAGAAGATGTTTTTATCACTGGGAACAACAGCTACACACTGCTGGACTTTGCTGATGGACTAACAAAAAGTCTGCCTTGAGCAAAAGCAGCCACAGAAACAGAAAAAAATGTTGTATTAGAATGCACTACTCAGACAAAGCAAAGTTATCGATTCCTTCTGAATATCTTACTAGGATTGTGTTCAAATTCTAGTATAACATATAACAAATTTATAGCAGGAAGTATTAAAACCATATGTATTGGGTTTGCGTGGCAAGGTTTTGGTAGTAGGGGAGCTACAGGAGTAGCTTCTGTAAGAAGCAGCCAGAAGCTGTCCCCATCTCTGATAAAGCCAATGCCATCCAGCTCCAAGATGGACTCAAGATGGCCATGACTGCACCCATCAGCAATGGTGGTAGCTCCTCTGGGATGACACAGTTATGAAGTGGGGAAAACACCCATTCAATAGTAATTAAGGCTGTACAGAGCAGTAAAAACATGTGAAAGAAACAGCTCTGCAGACACCCCGGTCAGTGCAGAAGGAGGGGCAGGAGGTGCTCCAGGCATAGGAGCAGAGATTCCCATGCAGCCCATGGTGCAGCCCATGGTGAGGCAGCTGTGCCCCTGCAGCCCATGGAAGTCCATGGTGGAGCAGATTCCACCTGCAGCCATGGAGGACTCCACACCAGAGCAGGTGGGTGCCCAAAGGAGGCTGTGACCCCATGGGAAGTCATTGCTGGAGCAGGCTCCTGGCTGTACCTGTGGCCCCATGGAGAGAGGAGCCCAGGCTGGAGTGGGTTTACTGCAGGACTTGTGACCCTGTGGGAGATCCGCACTGGAGCAGCCTGCTCCTGAAGGGCTGCACCCATGGAAGGGACTGTCACTGAAGCAGCCTGTTCCTGAAGGGCTGCACCCCATAGAAAGGACCCACACTGGAGCACAGGAGTCCTCCCCTGGAGGAGGATGGAATGGAAGAGATAATGTGTAATGAATTAACTGATCTCAACCCTCATTCCCCATCACCCTGCACTGCTCAAGGGGGAGAGATAGAGAGAATAAGTAATGAAACTGAGCCTGGGATGAAGGAAGGGGTGGCGAGAAAGTGTTTTTAGGATCTGGTTTTATCCTTCATTACCATACTCTGATTTGATCTGTAATAAATTGAACTAATTTCCTCAAGCTGAGTCTGTTTTGCCTATGATGGTCATTGCTGAGGAATCTCTCTCTCTGTCCTTATCTCAATCCATAAGCCTTTCACTGTACTTTCCCCTGATCAGCTGACGAGGAGAGTGACAAAGCAGCTTTGATGGGCATCTGGTGTCCAGACAGGGTCAACACACCCCACGTATGTGTGCTGTGAAAACATGCTTTACAGAAGTGTGCATATGAACAGCCACAACACAAAGGCAAAACTGAACTGCCACCATTAGCTTACCCAGAAGAGACAAACACCTGTCCTCAAAATCCAAGCCTTACAGAAGCATAGAAAGCCAAATTAGAACCCTGACCTAAGTAAGTAGAGTAATACACTTATTTCACTAGCACCAACTGTCTTCTTTAAGCAGAGCGAGGCACACTGGATTGTGAATGTGTTGCTAAGCACTCATATATGGTTTAATTATTATATTTGGAATAATTTCCTCTGAATTATTTCAGTTAAGCAAGAATGCCTTTTTCCCTCCAATTATATTGAGTCTATGTTAGTAGCATGTTCTTCTAAGTTTCAGAATCACAAAGCACAGTCCTTCAAAAGTGTATGTTTTTAAGGAATGTGATCAGAAAATTATTCTTTTTTATTTCTGAATTATAATATGTAACTTTCTTCCCACACCAGAGACTATTTTGGCATACTGAAAACCTGAAACAATCTTGTGAATAACATTCAAACTAAAAAAAAAAAAAAATACACCTCTAAATGTAGAAAAGAGACACTTATGAAAATTGGGTGTGAGGCTACTTCCATGTGCTGAAAAACTGACAGAAACATATCAGTACAGAAAAACTTCTTTCAGAGACCAAGAATAAGGAAAAAATTCAAGACACAGATATAACTGAACTATTTAATACATCATACAGTGAAGGAGTATATATATAATTAATGTAATTTGTTTGTAATTAACAAACTTTTTTTAATTTGTATTTAAATCATGTGTGTACCTTTAATTCATTATATGACAGATGTGTACAATCAAGCATGTCACACGGCTCACTAATACACATGAAAAATATGGGAAGTTAGAAGAAATATTTCAGAACTACAACTTAAATCATCCTCCTGATAAAGCAAGACTCCTGTCATAAGTCTTTAAGAAATTTTGTACATCATGTATGCTTGGTGTGTGCTAATCGCAGAAATAATTGCAGCCTATGTATAAAGGAACGGCAATTTATCTTTCAATGTAATGTACTCTCATCACTGATTAATTTCACTGTAGTTTCTAGATGTCTGATGTCATGTCTGCCATCTCTTATTACAATGCACAGGGAATAACTGCACGCTTGCTGCTTTTATGGCTTTCTGTTTCAACCATTTTTAGTGTTACATTCATATGCAAGTGTACAATATACTTTGCGCACAATTTACTTATGCTTGGAAACATGCAGAAGTTCTAATATGACACTACTGATACTATATGACACTTTACATTTCTCAGTATAAAATTTCCCTCATCATGTGATTATGATTTTTTTTTCTACTCAGTGCTATTCAAAATTTTCCATAGGTAAACTGAAATGTCAGACTTCCCTGTGTCTAGGAGCTCGCAATAGAAATATGAAGAAATGTTGGATTATGTGTTTACTTAAATTTCAACTACACTTTTCTCAACTGAATCTTTAGTCAGACAGCTTGCAAATAATATCATTGCACCAACTTGTTTATATTTATTGATAGTGCAAAACTAACTTAAACTTGTTCCAAAACAGCTGTGAAACCATCTAGAATAATCCTACTCTTGTCAATTTAGTATTTTCATAGGGAAGAATAAAAACAAAAACACATCATATATTATCACATATTATCATCCAGCAAATAATACCCCATACAAGCACTCTGTCCATTTTGGGACCAATACCTTCCAAATAGATGTGCCACTCCATTTTTAAGGGAATGAGGAAGGTAAAGAAGATGTACTTTTAAGTAAAGCTAAATGTCTCACTTTCAACTTTAGAACCAGCTTTAACATATCAAGCTCCGCTCTGTGTCTCTGATGTGGAATAACTTTAGAATCAGACTACTATACTAGGATGCGAATAAACTGATTTTCATGTAATCCTTGTAAATGAAAATGTGACCATCACACAGATTAGCTGTGCACTCAGATGGTGAAAGACTAGTGTCTAAACGAATGTATAAACCCTAAATGCATGTATATATAAATGAGCGTTTCTCAATTAAATTTTGTAATATTTTATTTCTAACTACCAAATAATAAGAAATCACTAGAATTTCTAACTACATTACAAACAACAGATGTTATTGTTAGAGGACTGCAGTTATCTCTTGGGTTTACAAAGCTCCTGTGATAGTTTAGCAGATGTTTTCCATCTTGTTTTAAGATTTGTCAAACTTCTGGGAAGTATTTTTATACATAAAATAATGACATAAGTATATAACAGATTAATGATAGACAGCACTGATATAAAAAGTAGATAATTATTAAGTACCAAGTAACTCAAAGTTTTAAAGAAATTAATACAATCATTTAGGGAACTCTGCTTGTGACAATCCTCCACTGATAAGTTGCTATAATCTGATATTTAATTAAAATTAATTAGTAAGCTAAGATTTATCTAGATGCAATTATTTTTTCAGGATTACTGAGTAATTTTTGTATATTAAATAGATAAACTAACAGACATACCCCGACCCAACTCTCAATCGTTAAATGAACCAACATACTTTCTTCCTATTCTGTTTTCAGAGGGCTATTCTAATGGTCTATCACCAATTCTCTTAAAGCCAAATTATCAGCACAAATGGGGTCTAACCACTTTCCAGTAAATACAAGGGAGTATTTTCCATTTTGGTGTCCTAGTTTCAGCTGGGATAGGGTTAACTTTCTTCCCAGTACCTGTGTTTTGGATTTAGGATGAAAATAATATTGATAACACACTGAGTAGCAGTGTAAACAAGGAGTCAAAAAACTTTTCACCTTCTCACACCACTCTGCTGGCAAATAGGCTTGGAGGCATAAGAAAATGTGAGGAGACACAGACAGGACAGCTGACCCCAAGTGGTCAACGGGATATTCCTTATCTTCTGATGTCATGTTCAGTATACAAACTAGGGGAAAGCTAGCCATGTACCGCTGCTTGAGAACTGGCTGGGCATTGGTCAGCAGGTGATGGGCAATTGCACTGTGAGGCACTTGTTCTGTACATTCTAATTCTTTTAACACTACTATTACTATTTTACCTTCCTTTCTGTCCTGTTGAACTGTCTTCATTTCAACCCGTGAATTTTACCCACCCTTCTCCAGTTCTCTCCCCCATCTTACTGTGGGTGCTGGGAGTGAGCAAGTGTGGTGTGTAGTGCATGAGCCTGCTGGGCTAATCCATGACACTTGGTTAGTCCTTTCCTTCTTTGTATAGACAGGAGACTCACATGATTTGTCATTCTCATGAGACAGAAATGACACTGTTATCCAGGTGCCTCAACAGAATAAAATATGTAGCCTTTATTATAGTTCCGGCTCAAAGCATTTTCCAAATAAGCACAAACATATACATGCACACATATACAGAAAATCAACACAAAATCTTTTTTGCAGAAATAGAAGGAGGCTCAGCATTTCGTCAGGAAAAAAAAAAAAAAAGAGTAATAAAGAACTGAAACTGTGTTTAACTTTAATTATGCCTTTTTCTTATCAGTGAACACAGTCAGATCCTTATTTTCTTATACTTAGGTAATGACACTTGCCTCCAGAAGGGATTGCTAGAATTACGTTCTCTTGTATGAGATAGGTCTTCAGACTCTGAAGCTGAACTGAATGCTGACAAGGTGCTCAATTTTGTCTTGTTCTACAAGGACTATACTAGCCTGTTGAAATTCTTCTGGTTTTATGCACGACCAAAATGTCTGCTAAAGGATATTCAGCATATGCAGAAGAGCTCTAGTGCTGTTGTGCATGTTTACAAGCAGGAATCTCTTTGTATTAGTCTGCTTATTGGTTGGTTCATGCACTCACTTGTTTTTATATTTTTTGTCAGTTCTTCTCCTTTTCCATACAAATTCTTTTTCAGAAGAGTACCAACACAGAAAAGACCTAGAACAGCCTTAAACTCATTAATGATTTTATTAAGTCAGCTAGTTATCAAGCACAATTTATCAATTGCACATACCTTTCTGCTCTATTTTTGCTAAATGCATCTTCTCTGAAATTTAAATTATGACAAAAAAGTGGCTGACTACTCAGAATTTCTCAATTTATTCACGTTCAATAAAAAGCTATTCATCAGCTTAAATCTACCTGTGAGTTCAAATCTAATTTAAATCACCTGGGAGTAAACAAAATTGCTCTTTTTCCCCAGCACTTCAGCTGTAGATAAAAATAACAAGCACATTTCCAAGGAGCTCAAGATTCTGAATCCTCTGTTTCTACCAACAGATTTTACTAAAATTATTTAAAGATTAGGAAGAAGTACCTTGGGTGCATTTTAGGTTCAATATTTTGATCCATGATTAGAAGAAGAATAGAAGGAAAAATACAAGAATAGAAGGAAAAATACAGTCAAAATCTAATTTGGAGGATATAAAAGGGCTTTTCTTTTCGCTAGTGCCAGTATTAATCAAACATTCATTGTAAGCAAATTTTAGCTCATATTGTCACATTTGCTTGACTATTTTTCAGTATCTTCAGCATCTTCAATCCTTTCTATTTTCCTTTAATTTACGGACATGGACAAAAAAGTTTCCGTTGGAAAAAAGAGACAACTGAAGTTACTGAAGAAGGAGGCAGGTGAAGTGTGATGTCTTGGCTATAAAATTTCAAAATGATGTTTAGCTAGCTAACTTAAATCCTGGTTTGCCTGAGATTTGTTCAATTCTCACAAGATAGTTCTGTTTAAAACTCCAGCAAAAGTTTCTGGTCTGTCTTAAGGACTCTGGGATTGGGACAGTCACTGTCAGGATCCTTTGCAGGCATCAAGATGCCTATGCCCAAAGCCACTCCTGATACACCACAAAACTCTAAACTGGATGCTGGGAAATTGCTATGTGAAGCAGGTCAGAGGTACTCCCTCACCACTTGGGAGCTGCTTTCAAGATCAGATGCTTATCCTTGGACCTTGCCTTAGCTACACTGCAGCTATGCCAGATCACGTGCTCTGTGAAGCTGAATGCTAACCTGCTGACTTGCCTTTGAGGCTAGACTTCGAACCTACTGCATCATTACAGAATTGACTGGCAACGCCTAGTTCTTCACTACTACCATCAGACCTGCATTGCTTGTCTCTCTTGGATGTTGTGCAACTCTGCCCCTGGCCTCACTTTCATCACCAGTTGCTCCTGTCTTGCCTTCATTTCTGTTAACAGCCATTCTTGCTGCTCACACACAAGAGCTAATATATATTGTTAGGTTATGATTAATGTGTCTTTAGGTAAAGTATTGTAACGCTGAGATATTATCTGGCAGGGAGTGGGAAACTGTGCAGCAAGAAACATTCCATCTCCTCTGTTGCAAATGGTTTTGCATGTTTCACTGTAGGCAATGGGTGATAACTAGGCATCTCCATTGAACATGTTAGCATATGAACTGCTGCTGAACATGACTGAATTGCAAGGAGAGTATCATATGTATCCATATTCCTCCTTACATGACCAAGGTGTCATGTAATATCTTTTATTATCTGGAAGTTTGTAGCGGGTTCAGAATAACAGTTAGATAGCATTTTTCTTTGCTGTGTAGTGATACTATTTTATAAGAAACATAGTACACTTTGCTGAATAGCAAAAGATGACCGAACAGTTGTGGCAGCTGTAGTCTCTGTGTCAAAAAGGGAAATGACTCAAGAAAGGACGAGGTTATAATAGGATGTACTACTAAGAAGATTATACAAGAAGATATTGTGAAATGAAGAAGACTTCCTGTATTTTGCTATCTTTTATAAAATCCTCCTGCTTGGAAACTCTTTGAACAAAAGATGACACCTGTGATATTAGTGAGATAAAGAGATGTTTCTGACGCTGTTCATACTACTGTAGCTCTTAAGGATTACAGTGAAGATCTCAAATTGATAATCACTAAATAAATGCTCAGAGATACTGACTTTTATACTGGAAAAATAAAGACAGGAAGGGCAGGAGCAGCAGAGACAAACACAGCAACTTATCAGCTAAATGTCAGAACTAGGATCAGAATCCATGTGATGTTAAATATAGCTGGTGAAGAATTCAGATAAAACATTTTCTTTCATCCAAAAATGCTCAGCATCACTGAAAATGAAATCTTTATCAGAAATGTAAGTTTCACAGATAGTGAACTGGAAAATAAACAATTTCACAGTACTACTGTGTCAAAGAAAGAGATCTAGCTCCCCACTGGGGACATGAGATAGTTTAGCCCTGCTCACTTCTAAGTTATATTCTTGCTGCTCCCGGTAGAAGCAACCTGAATTTTGATATCTCACTCATGTTCAAGTTCTACCATAAGCTAAGTTCTTCTGAAATACCACAATGAATTATGTTTATCAGAAATTACCTAGGGAGAAACAGTAAGTTAGATGTATTTTTCTAATTTAAAATAATACCAAATAACAAGTACCACTTACTCAAGTTCGTGGTGCTTTCAGATGAGTAAATAGCAAGAGCTTTGGAATAGAATCATATCAGTTTATCAAAACCAAGCAACAAAAGCATGCATGTCATTAATAATGTCTGCACATATATCTGTATATGCATCAGTGTCATTTTAATGACTGAACTTGGAAGAATTTTTAGCATCTAATTTATGTTATACCATTTATTCTGCTTACTTACTTGACTGTTCTTATGACAAATTTAAATAGAACCTAAATATTTATTAAGCTCTGTAAATGATCTCACTTATAACCTTAAAAAGAAGCCAGTTCCTTAAGATATTACTCTCCTAAGTTCAGATGCTCAGAAAAAAACTAGATTTTTTTTTTTTTTTTTTTTTTTTTTTAAACTGGAGAATGATAACATTTTGCAGCTAGGTGCAAGGGAATAACTAGTACTTGTGTGGCTTTTCATTTGAATTTCACTAATTTTGAAGTTAAAGTTGCCACTTCTGTGTCTGACATTGATGTCAATTAAATAGTAAACTACTAAGAAGTAGCTTTCTTCAAAATTACTGGAATTATGGTCATATGAGCATTTAACATTTAAAAGTGGGTTTACTATACAGCACACACTGTATCAGCATCAACCTTCTTCCCAATGAAGACCAAATTGTAGAATCACTGTACCATCCATCAGCTATTTCTTGCTCCCCTCATCTGCTAAAGGTAGGAAAAACAAAAGTCAAAAAGGTAAGACATTCAGGAACATTTACAGAAAGGTTGGGCGGAGGTTTGATTTATTTCCTAATACAAAGCACCGGAGGGAGCTTCACTGCAAAGAGACTTTTCAAGGACCATTTAGCATACTTCTGCAGTATTCAGTCTATGTGATCAAATGGCTACTCCCATGTGGCCACCTGACCCTGAAAACGCTTTTGCTTTGATCAAATGGTGATGGGCATTCTAAATTTTTTAGACTATCTGTTCAATAAGTATTAGAATACCGGAGTTACTAGAGTTAATGAATGAAATACTTAGTTATCTTGTGACAACATTTTTTATGTATATTAGAAACCCTTTTGTTTTTCTTCACAAGTAGCCCACATGCACTAAGCATGAATTAATGGATTTTTTGAATGAGTCCTCTTTCTCCCCTATTCTTTACTACTCAGTGGAAAAATACTGCCAACTCATATTTGACTTACTGCCTGGTTTATTTTTCATTTAAATACATCTATTTGCAGGTGAAGACATGGCTTGAGAGGCCCACTGGCAGACACAGCATGTATATAGTTTAACAGGCAGCTATAATCTCTCTTCAGGTTCAATAGCTATGACTAAAAATCAATTAATTTATGTTTCTGGAGTTTAGAAATGCATCACACTTCAGTTGGTGAGCAGATATATTTTCCCTCAAATCCATCATTCTGAAAATACACAAATTATGTCAAACCTTAATACACCAACCTGCATTATATCATGTCCCCCCAAAAAGCTATTGTAAGGCAGAAATAGCCTGAAATAGAAATGTGGAGTTCAGCCACCTTAGTAATAAATATTTAAAAAATATCTATTTATCTATGTGTTTCTTATTTATCTATGTGTTTCCTGCTTCCCTGCGTGAGTTTTTCTTCATAAAGAACACCAATGCAACTACATTATTTTTCTCTCCAATGATAATAGTTATGTATTTATCTCTTCGTAAAATTAAGTTAATACCTTGGGCAAAAGGTCATTTGTTTAAATCACAAACGCACAGCTTCAACTTCTATTATTTCTTCATCATCTAAGGCAAATACATTACTATCACAGAAGAACAAGCATGGCTGTTCCCTAAAGACACGTAATGGAATGGGTATTCTGATCTCGAACAGCCTAATTTTAACAAGTGAAGGTGTTCAGCTATTTCGTTTTAACTGACTGTCTCAGAGCTGGAAGGTGCCCTGTGTATGGCCCTCTAAGAGTAAAAAAGTGTGTGTAGATTGAAATTCTCTTCTCTTACGAGCTGCACTGCCAAGATGGGTGTCCCTTAATTTGTCTTTCCCCAAAACCTCTGTCTCTGACTTACAGCCATGAAAAAGCTAAGAGGCCACTTCCTTTGGCATACATAAAACAAAAGAATTGTGGACAAATTGATTACAAAAGAATCAAGTGAACTCTGGATGTTTACTGCAGACAGTGCTGGTCAGGAAAGCTTCCAAGAACAACCTTCACAGGAGTACATATTTTTTTAGCAGGTGGATTGCTTCTTAATCCTGGCTGTAACATGTACACTATATGCTTTCCATCCAGAGAGAAAAAAAAAAATCTAAAAAAATCAATATGTTGTAAAAGAATATTTGATTTTGACTGCTATATCCAGATGGAAAAATTTCCTTCCACCCCACGCACAGGGAATTTACGTTATCATTTGACGGCTCCAAAAATCTTAAAATCAAAATACAGTTTTATTTCAGGGAATTTATTAGTTAAACTTTTATCTTGCTATCTACTGTCAGCTTTAGGGTAGTTGGAGAAGACTGCAAAATGGAGTATTCTGTATCTGTTACAATGTCTGTTACTGGTATTATTATATGCTGCTCCATTTACATCCCACTGTCTTGGTAGTACAAGTCTACTGTGGCCTACTCATAAGTAATTGTATGTGCTTTTTACCTGCACTGCATTTGATTACTAAGCTTCTTTTTAGTATCTTCTGGAGATGAAAACATGGATTTTCATCTGAATGTTGTGTTTTGTGCAACTATAAACAGCAGCATATAAAAACTTCACGCTGGAACAGTCAGAGCTAAAGAAAAACAAAAATTACTACTAAATGCCACTCCAATTAATAGTTTTATACTAAGAATACGAATGTGTATTTTCAATAAAGTAGGGATATTTCAACTTCACTTCAAAGGGTAAACTCCCTTAAGTTTCACAAATCTACATCCATAATACATTAAACAGAATACACCCATATAGCTGATCTCATGTTCATTGCACAGGCAAAGTATACACATAATTAAATGACTGGTCTTATCACACTGCTCACATTGGAAGATTACTTAATTCATTTTTGAGCGCAGCTCCTGCTGTGGTATATTTTAAATATAAGATTGCAGCGATCATTCACTGCTGCCTCCCAGGATGCTTCTCTGTCCACTACAATGCATTCTACTAAGGAGAGGTTGTTAATAAAAAGAAAATAAAAGACCTGGTATTTTTTTTATTACTGATATCTTTCCAAAAACCTTGAGGTCTTATGTGTGCTACCATTCATTCTCCTTTAAGTGAATATTCTAAACTATATCTTAGATGTCTAAGCTATGCACACACAGAAGCAGTATAGAAGTGTATTTGCTATATGGCTTTCATCAAATACTTCACAACTTCTGTAACATGATGTATACATCAAACTAAAGCAGAATCCTAGCTTTTAGGTAAAATAGGCTTTCACTTTTAACATGGTTCTATTTTTTACTGTATATTTACCAGTAAATACATGCATTTAAACCTTTATGCATGCCATCCCTGAAAGAGTTCAAGGCCAGGCTGGATGGGGATTTGAGCAGCCTGGTCTAGTGGAAGGTGACCCTGCGCCTTCCAACTCATATCATTCTTTGCTTCTATGATTTATTGACTTTCGCACTCTGACTTCTGCTATCAGTCCCAGCAGTAGACTTTCCTATTCTCTACCTGCTGGCAGTTTACCTTTCTGCAGTAATAATCTTTTGTGTATGCTCTTTGTTGGGTTGTGTGATGAACCAATCAAGGCACTGATGTGGATTATGAACCATCTGACAAAAAAGAAGGGAGGAAGGGCTAAGATGCTTCATCTAATGCTGCCACCGAAAGAAATGCACATCTGTTGATTCCTGGAATAGCAGAAGACAAGTGAAGCCTAGCAGAGTTAAAGACCCATGGGCAGATCTACCACTTTAAACAGCTTCATTTAGAGAAGAGATGAAAATAAATGTACAAATGAAAAAGAAAGAAAACATATTCTGCACAGTAATGTAAACCATAAAAAACATATTATTTTTAATAGAACTTTATGATACCTTTTTATGCTGACTACAAAATCTGTCTAAAGCACACATAAAACTAAACTATGAACTGCTTGTTATTTTTACAACAATTTCTTGGAAATCGAACTTATTGCTAACTGCACTTATATTCATGATTTTTTTTTATTGATGGAAAATAACATTAAACAAAGATTTTTCCTTGAAGAAAATAAGGAACAGTGATATTATTTTAATGTGTCTCCTACTAAGTGATTACTGCTATTGCTCTTTTCTCAAGGACCGTGGTTGTGCAGTTTGTTTAAACTCCTCTATGAGTAGGTTGCTGCTGAAAGAAGCGGTCTTGGCCTATGTTGCCTTCTGCTGCTGTTATTTGTTCCTATTTCTGCATGGCAAGTTTATCTGACCAGAACCTTCTTTTGTTGTTGCTGCTATTGCCATCAAAGGCACGTGGTTGGAATGTGAAGTGTGGAAATAGAGACTAGTAATTTTAACTGTTCTTTGTGATAGCTTCCAGAGCTAGAACAGCTAAAAGTCAAACCTGAAAATCTGCATGAAATTACACTGTATTGCATATATGCACACACTCATACTATTTCCTTTGCAGATGGTTACATACATGTATGTTTGTAATATACCTATTCAGCTTAGGTTGCATGAATGAGATCTGAACTTCGCTCAGCATTTACCAACCTTTATAGTAAAAATTATTCACAACCTTTTAAATTAAACATCAAAACTTAATAATGAAAATATCTGAAGGAACAGATTAACTACAGATGTAATTAATCATAGATGGTGTTTAACTCAGATCAATATGAAAGTCTATCAAAAAACCAAAAGCTACACAGATAAAAAGCTTCAAGAGTTCAAATCTTCAGAAGTGTGTGGCGAAGTTTAGCATAAGTAATGCTTTTTCTTACATCGCCATAAAGCTGCAAAAAAACTGCAATGTGAAGATCTTAATCTGTGGGCAATCAGAGGTTGAGGCCAACTAATCTGAGAAAAATGTTCTGCATCATTAAGTTAGGGACGTACTCCAGGATTTTCATTTTAATGTCTCTTTCCTGAAAGGTTTCTCTTTTATTTTCTACTTGGTTTTAACTTTGGTATTCCCTATTCTGCTCAAGATGGGATTCTAAATGACTGAAGATAAATCTGTAATATTCTTAATTAAAATTTAACTAAGTCATGTAAAATACATTCATTTGCTGTTTAACACCTAAGTTCATAGAGAACTCCCCACCCTTTCTTTGATTTTTTTTTTATCACATCAAGCAACCCATAATACTTATGTCTCACAATCTCAGATATTTCCAGCCATCTTCTCATCTTTACAAGTGTGGTACAATAAGTCAACCAAGGCCCTTGAAGCATCTACCATTTCAAGTTTTACTTTGGAGAATTGCCAAACAGAGTGATGAAGTCACATTTAATATTTCATGCTTTGTTACTGAGATAGACACAAAATGTACAATGTAAATTCAGCACAACAGCCGAAGAAATACCAACAGTCAGTCCACATTTCTGAAATTATAGCTGGTCATGAAAAACATGTTTCTGCTTGGTATTTTGAGTAGGTAAGAGTTGGAAAGAAGATTCTAATAACTCAGTATCATTAGGAACGTGCAAAACATAACAACAGAGTGAATGTGGAGTTACGTCCTCTGTAGAGCTATATGTTGTATCAAGGGTCTGCTACAAATTTGTAGCAGAGCAATTTAAACAAATTTGTAGCAGAGGAATTTAATTCCACTCTGAGGAATTTAAATTTCAAGTTTCAAGAGAACACATAAATACCGTCTTTATGCCTGACTTAGGTCAACTCATGAATACAGTACTAGTCCTGTAAAAATAGTAAAGTTCCCAATTAAAGAGGAAATAAATATTAAAAAGATAAATACAGGAAAAAGTTAAGTAAAAACCTAGGAAGCTGAGATAGATAAACAGAGATAACATGTATCTGTAGCAATAACCAACGTAATAATGGTATTTTACAAGAATTATATATCTAGAACACTTATCTTCTGAAAAGTCTCAACAGTTAAGGAATCTGGCTAGGTTATTTTTTGAAAAAAAAAAAAAACAGAATGAGTGATGAGGTTTTCTCAAACTTCCATTCACCTTTTCCTCTGCTATCTAACTGAACTTCAGAAAAAATCATCTACATGGTTAGACAAGCACTGTGCAATTAAAGCATTGTAACTACACTTTCTGTGTATTTTACGTTTCGAAAAAAATTAAATTGCTTTTTTATTATTTTTCTCCAAATTTACATATACAAACCAAATTTTAGCATGTTTATTCAAACACAGCAGTGGTATTCTTGCAGAATATGGTTATAAGAAGATATGAGGACAAATAAAGTTTGCAGCTCATATTAAACATTGTTCCTGAGTTCCAACTGCTTTATTCTATTATGGTTCTTCATAAAGTTTTAATAAAATGTCAAAAGAATATAAGGAAACAAAGAAAATATCTGATCATATTACTAAAACACTTTGGTTTAACAGGAAGCAAACTGTATGAGAGATGAAAATCAAGGTCATTTTTAAATGGAACGTCTATCATCTAACAGCTTACAGTGATAAACCAAGTTAATGCTAACACACACCAGATTTCTGCATTCTTTTTTCATATTATTTCTCCAGGAAATCATATTTTCACTTCATAAATAACATCATAGTTCAAAATCACTGAGTGCCATAAAAGCACTAATAGGAGCTACCTAACTGTTAGATCTTTTTTTTTTTAAAAAAAAAATATAAGATCATCTGTCTTTCAAATAGCAAGCATTGCCACAAGATATGCAGGACTGATTTATCAGGAAACTTTGTTTTCTGGGGAAGGTGACAGGTTTAATAAGAGATGAGACTTTAAGAAGACTTAATTAATGCAATTAAATAATTACCCATTAACCATCAGCAATATACATTAAAACTCACATACACTGGCATCTCTCAAAGAGCAAGAAAACAAGTTCCTCCAAAGGAAATAAGAAATGCTAAATGTTTTGGGATAGTGTGCAAAGGTTTTGGTAGTGAGGAGGTGTACAGGAGTGGCTTCTGTGAGAAGCTGCTAGAAAGCTTCCCGGGTGTCTGACAGAGCCAATGCCAACCAGCTAAAAAACGGACATGCCCCTGGCAAAGGTTGAACCCATCAGCAATGGTAGTAGTGCCTCTGGGATTACATATTTGAGAACAGGAAAAAAAATCCTGCACAATACCAGTCAAAGAGAGGAGTTAAACAGCTCTGCAGACACCAAGGTTGTCACAGGAAGGAGGAGATGCTCTAGTGTCATGGGTTCAGCAGTAGCAGCCATTTTTCTCCTTCTCGGTAGCTGGTGCAGCACTCTGTTTTTTGACTTTTCGCATGAGAGCAGTGTTGATAACACCAATGTTTTGGTTACTGCTTAGAATGTTTTGGTCTGGCCAAGGACTTTCTGAGCCTCATGCT
>JANRGW010050809.1:0-103037 GCA_024733675.1 Psilopsiagon aymara | reverse complement strand
CTTGGTGTCATCTGCAAACTTGATGAGGGCACACTCGGTCCCACTGTCCATGTCACTGACAAAGATGTTGAACAAGATCGGTCCCAACACCAATCCCTGAGGGACACCACTCGTTACTCGTTGTGTGTGGTGCACGTGAGATGTGAAGAGGGAGTGTTTCTTGCTGTTGGGTGATATTTAGAGTGGTCATTTATGGCCAAGGAAAGCGAGATACTCAGTCTTTACACAGAGTTCTTTCTCAAGGGTAAAGGGTTGGTTGTTTGTCTTGTTTTATTTTAGTTGAACTTCGACCATTTTTCACTTCCTTTGTCCCATATATCTTAGTACAGGAATCCATCAAAGCAGGTAAATTAATAAAAATGTATTATTTAAGACACCTAGGCTAGAAACAAGTAATGTTAACTGGTAGAAGAGTGACCCTGCTTCTTTCTGAGACGTTGGAGCAGTGATACTAGCTTTGGTGATTCAGGCAGCATCAGACCTCAATTTCTCTGTCTAGACAATTTGTTTATCCATCATGGCAAATGTAATTTTGAGAGAAAAAAAAGAATCCATAGTTCTCAATACAAAGGATTGATTTTTGGTGCTGATTTTTTGGAAGCTCTCCAAGAACTGGTGAGCAAACAGAAAGAAAGGAGGGAGATTTTTATATAGACAAAATAATTGCAGTCAGTACTTGCAAAGTTTCTCATACAGTTGCGGAAAAATAAGAACTTATCTAGCTGTTATTTCTCTTGTGTTATAAATGAGACCTTACTAAACAATATGTAGTAGCTGTTTGTTTAGCATTTTCTGGTTTTCACTGAGGAATAGTTAAATTGTTATATAAGCTCGTTATTTTTAAAGCTATCACTCAGTTTAATTCTTCTGAGAGAGAGAATCTGGTTTGTCAACTTTTTGCCCTGCTCTCCAAAATAAGACGTAGTAACAATCTGCTTGCTGGCTTTGAAAAGAAAGCTAGAGATATTTGATAACTGCTCTTGCAAAATGAAATATTATCAAATGCGGACTAGAAATCAGAAGTCTCATAATTGTTGGTTCCTTCCTGAGAAAGATGTTGCCAGCAGCTGATGTGTGTTTATCCATAGGTGTCTCTGCGTAAGCAGGAGATCGAAGACAAGCTCAATGCCTGGATTGTGTTCAATGAAAAGAATAAGGAGCTGTGCGCCTGGCTGGTACAAATGGAAAGCAAAGTATTGCAGACTGCAGATGTTAGCATTGAAGACATGATAGACAAATTGCAGAAGGTAAGTAGTAATGCTACTGTTCTTCAATTGCAGTCTGATAGTTCATGATAAAGACACCATTCCTCATTTCTAACTTGGCTCTCAAAAGCAATACATGGTATAAAACCAGTATGTACAAGCTTTTATGAGAAGAAGAGTTTTTCTAGGATCAGCTCTTACCTTCTTCTTGATGTTCAGACTTGGAGCATAATGCAAAACAGAAATGCTGCCTGCCTGCATTTAGGCATGGAGTGTGATGTATATGATGTGGTGATGGGGGTCTGGGTTGTTGGGTGCCAGATGTACACACAGCCCTGCTCAGAGCTTTCCCTGCTGGTGATCAGCAGTGTCCCGGGAGCTTCTCACTATTCTCAACACCTCCACCCTTGTCAGCAATTACAAAACTAGTAGTCAGAGGGCAAAGAAAAGATGGAAGGATGGGGTAGGTGTTATGCCAGGCAAACAGGAAGTTGCCACAACCAAAAAGAAAATCTGTATCTCCCCTTCCTCCTTGGTAGCCAGTGCAGTTAGTGCTTTGTAATACTTTTGTATTAGCTTGATTTTAAACAGAACCATTGTTTTGTTGCAGTGTTCTTTGCCATGGCTTAAACATCTCGATATCTAATCCCAGGTCTCCTCTGGATAATACCAGCAAAATAAAGCCATCATTGACTTGAATTTGGGTTCTTTTGAGGTAGCTTGATTGAAAAATTATGTTAAATCAGGAAAGCAAACACAAAATTAGAACATTAAACTGCTATTTTTAGAAGTACTCACTCCCTGCACTTGCAAGTCTTTAAGCTGCTTATGTTTTTCATAGTGGCTTCATTGTGAGAGTGCTTTTCCATTGAGGTTTGGTTTTGGTTTGGTTTGTTTTAAGTGAGAGTTCTACATGCTAATGTAGAAACCTCAGCCATTGCAAGCCAAACCTGACCTCTAGTCACACACATGGGAAAAGAAACTGATAGTTTTGATTTAGTTTTGTTGCTATGTTTTGCCCAGGAATTAATCAGTGTTTGTGTGTATTTTATCAGGATTACATGGAAGAAATAAACCTGTTCAGTGAAAATAAGCTTCACTTGAAACAAATGGGTGATGAGCTAATAAAGGCTAGCAATAAGAGCCGGGTTGCAGAAATAAATGATAAACTCAGCAAAATCAATGATCGCTGGCAACATCTCTTTGATGTCATTGGAGCACGGTAAGAAAATAATTTTCAGTGCTTTGTATGAGCTAAGTCAGAGGCCAGTGCACTTGACCATCAGAAACAGATTGACATGACTTCTCAGTTCTGTTGAAATCTATTGTGTCAAATTACACTGAAATTAATGTTTTTTCGTTACAACTTGTTGCTGTATTACGACACCAAATGTCTTCTTTTGTCTCATGGTTAGAGGGCAGAGTGTTAAGAACTCATATGTAATATAATTTTAATGGTAACTGCATAAAAAGAGTCAAAGCTATTTCTTTGTTGCATATGTTGAGTTGCAGCTTAATTTTAAGGCAGTATGGTAAGAGTTCATTTTGGCTCTTAGAAGAGTTTCCGGTTTTAAGACAAGCCTGTATTTCACCCTATGTCTAAATGCAGAGAAATTTGAGATAGGCTCATGGCCTACCTCTGTAGTCAGTCATATTTATATAATGATAATGTTCCTTTCTTATATTCAAAAGTGTATGAAATTTTATTTAATATTAGTGCTATTTCTTTACTCAGTTTCTTTCCTAAAAGCAACTGGAAGACCATGCCATGAGTTTATTTTTTTAATTCAGGATTTTTTGCATGAGCATGAAATGGAAAATGCTGTCAGTTGAAATTAAAATAAAAAACAGCATAGTCTAGGCAATAACCTCTCTTTAAAGCATTTAACATCTTTATTATAATTGATAGAGCTAAGAACATCATGATCATTTTAGTATTAGCCTTACTGAGATGATGCCACTTCATTGTTATGTCTGGGTTTTTATCACAGCTTGGGAGGAGGATGCTGGGTCTCGTGGCCTGTCTGGGTATGTTAGTGAGTCAGAAATAGTAAGGTTAACATCAAGTTAGTGTTGGTCTAAGCTTCGCTCTGAAGGTTTTGCTTTGCCTGTAACCACCCTCTCTGAACCCTCAGGCACTCTCTTGTTTAGTTACCTTTTGGGACAGATAAGGTGGGTGGTTGTGCTGTGACAGTGCACTGCTGAGTGCTCTGGATCTTTAATCAAGAATGAGATCTGAATTAAGAGTGACACATGAGCTGTGAATAATTAAGCACAGAAGAGTCTTGCAACAATTGTCTCTAGGTGTCTTTGTATTTGATATGGTGGAGGAAAGAAAGCCTCTCTTTTGTAACAGCACTGTTTCCGTTCTGATATTAGGGTAACATGGCACTTTTCAAGCACTTTAATGATCATGTTCTGCTGTGTGTTAGTTTTGAATTGTAGCAATTTTAAAATGCAGATCAAAATGCACCATTTTAAAACTGAGGTAAACATGGCACATTTCTAGTAATCTTTAGGAAAATGTGCTAAGGGACTGATAGAATATTTAAAGAGAGATCTGCCAGTCTTACTCAAGTAGTCTGTGACAGCAGAGCGCTTGTTTGTCTACCTGGGATGTTAAATCTTTACTTTTGGACAAGTGTCTGGTACATTAAAGCAGATTTGCCTAAAGCATCAACATAGCTCCCAGGATTGGATATATAAATGGATATTGCAGCTCTTGGCGAGTTGGTGTGATGCTTTATACTTGTTCCCATGTTCTTAATCCAAAAAAAGGTCTGGAGCATGCCAGTTTCTACTTGTGATTTCCACCAACTTTGCACTCAGGGCCAGAGTAATGAACTTGAAAGGACCTAACAAATTATGGCTTGAAGCAACTCCCTCAGTGGTCCTAGGTTATCAGGCAGCCCACTGGGCTCTGCTGGTCTTCTTGTATTTAATACTCATGGAGGTTCAGCACTTTGCAGCATGGGTGTAGCACATCTCCTTCCTCACCTAATCCATCTTGCTTGGGCTTGGCTTGCAGATCAGCTGTTCTCAGCTGCTCAGTCATCACTAACCATCAGGCTGGACACTCACAGTAGAATCTGTAGGGTCGTAAAGGTTTATTTTGCCCTGTTTACAACCTTCCAACTTTTTGTTTCAAGATCCTGCTTTAATGGTGGTTTGAAGAAATGAAATTAGGCTTAAGTTGACTGGAATTTACACCTCAGTCACAGGTATGCTTTGGGGTACTTGGGAAGAAGATTCTCCTGTGCTTTTGGGTAGCCTTAAGTTCAAGTACAGGAGAGGAGGCATCAGTTCTACCAATCACTGATGTACCATAAGTTGGGCCTCTTGTGGGAGCAGAGCAGAGCAAAGGAGCCTTGGGCTGGAGACAAGATGATCTGTGAGCATGGATGTAATGTTCCATGCTGACAAACCGCCTCCTTCTTTTTCAGTTTGCTTTTGCAAAAAACTTAAAAAAAAAATAATACTGCATTTAAGTTGTTTTGGGAAAGCTCATGAAAATAGAGTGGTGGCAGAATATCATGTTGGTCCCATTGCATGAGGCCGTCATGGTCCAGACAGTCTTACACCATCTCAGAAATCTAGTCACCAGTTTCACACAGTGGATAGAATGGGTTGGCTCCGGAAAGCTCAGAGGCTGTGGGACATGGTACAGGGGCTGTGAAACCACTGCTGTCTGGCAGAAGAGAAATTGCAGCATTGCACAACTGCTGCTGTAGTGGCATACTGGGCACAGCATCATTTCTTCGGGAAGGTGAAAGACATAGGCAGGACTACCAAAGGGCTGCGGAAGCTTTGAGGCAGCTGAGGTAGGAGAATGTTGCCTGGAGAGAAATGGTTGCTTTTGACTGTGACAGGGAGACAATCTTGTCTTGGTCCTGAAGAAGCTACTTGTTGAAACTTACTTTCACAGCACCTCCATGTGCTGTGAAATGAGAAGGTGGAAGGAGTACAAAATAGTCTGTATCCATAATAGAGTCTAAACAAGGTTTATAGCTAATACCTATTATATGGTTTCTGATGTCTCCATGACTGACCCTGAAACCTTGAGTAACATTTTATCTTCTCTATAGTGCAGCATATGGCCGTGTGATAACAAACATGAAACCAAACCATTCTTGAGCCAATGTATCAATACAGAGCATTCCCCCCGAAAGTTTATTTCACCTTTTAAAACCAATAAATGTCCTGGGACAGATGGACAGATTAGGTGAGCTCTCCATTTAGTCCCTGAAGTGATTCTCATAGTTCATAGTGACAAGTTCAGATTGGCCATATGGTGGCACTTGCAGGACTTAACACTTCCATTATATGCCTGTGCCCAGCTTGTGTGGTGACAGAAGCTTCGCTGCATGTGCCATAGCCAGAGAGTGGCTTTGTGCAAACTTGGAAGTCTCAAAATGTTAATTCTCATTGGGATAAAGTAACCATCAAGACATTAGCATGCCTGGAAAGGAGAACAAATGAATTTCTGTTCAGCTTGCAAGATACTCTTACCAGGGGAGACTTCTTATGAAGTAAGTCTCTGTTGACAGAGCGGGAATGCAAACATACTAACAGGCAGAAAGGGAGCATTGGGATATATAAAAATGGACACAGCAAACCTCTTTTGTTCTCTTGTCACCAGCCGCGTAGCAGCACTCTGCCAGAAGAAACTGCTACATGCTTGGTTTGCACTTGCCTGAAACAGTAGAAGGAGTGCACATGATGCATGCGGGTGGTAGACAGCCAAAACCCCTTTGATAAGATTTACGTTTCCAGCCATGAATTAATGGGCAAGAATTGCCAAGGAACTGTGGTGCGCATGGCCATGTTCCTCAGTGTACTTCCCTGGTCCATTCACCACGGATAGCAGCTTCCCAGCCCCACAGGGAAGTGTTTGCCTTCTGTGTTGATATTTGCATAGTGCCTGGTGGCAGGCTGGAGGAGCATCCATGTGTTAAGGGAGAATGTGTGCACTGCCTGGCGTAGTGCAGTCTGTTGGGATTTTGCTTGAGCCTTCATTAAAGCTACCAGCTTCATCAGGTGCTTTCTCCAGCAGAGTTGGGTCTGCAGAATTGTCTTTACAGTAACACATGTTGCATTTCTGTACGTCAAGGCGTCTGGCAGCTCTTCTCACTAATGCTAAGTTGTAGATGGGGGATGCCATTTCTCAGCTGTTCTGGCTGTGGGCACTGTCTGATGCGTTTTCTTTACTTGACGGGTCTGGTCCATGTTGTCAGCCTTGTAGAGAAAGGCACATTTTTTTCTGTACGTAGCAGGGATGGGTTCAAATGGCCCATGAATGTGAGCATGAAAACACAGGGAAGCCAGCAAGGCCAGATGTGCTTTCTCATATTTTTAAAGCAGCTAGTGTTCAGAAGCTGCCAGCCATCATTGCAGTATCCAGGAATCTTAAATTGCCACAACCAAAGTCAGCCTGTCCTTCCCACTTGGGAGGTTCATGGTGTTTTCAGCTGTTTTCCTGCATACCCTAACTGAAATTCCCAAACGGCCTGAAACTGCAGGTTGCAGTAAAACTGTACAGAGTTGAAGTTCTCCCGTGACACCACTCTGAGCTGTGCAAGGGCTCCATGGAGGTTTTATTTATACCACCACTCCTCTGTGCCTACCCTTCGTCCCTGCACTGCCCTGCAGCTGGGCTGCCACTCCAGCAGCGGCTGGCTTCAGCTTGGTAGGCACGAGGAGCAAGCAAGTTCACAGCGCCTCTTGGCTGGTCTATTTATTTTCCACTGCACTGCTTATTACCCTTTGGCAGGGCAAACGCTCAGGCATCACATGTTGCTGTGTTGTCTTACCCTGCTGCAGCTCACAGTCAGTTCAAAGGTCTTTTTAAATTGCTGCAGATCAGTATTGCATGGCAAGAGAAGCAAAGTATGCTGCAGGGAGGCCCCCAGGTAAATGTAAACAGCCACGTTCAGCAGAGTTGTGCTAATTTGTGCCAATACCACTATAATAATCTCATTCTTGTATTTATTTTGGTGAGAAAAAAAAGAAAACGGGGCAGCTGAAGTCTCACTTGCAAAGTGCTTCATTTCTGTCAGTGTTCTCCAGGCTCCTTGCCCTTTAGGGATTATGCTTTTCTTCAGTGCAAAACCTGTGACAGAATTCATTATCTTATTAGACAGGATGGTTGGACTTACTTTGGTTATGCAATGTGTGCCAAGCTGTGCCAGGAGCAGGGGGAGCTGGTGGTGCAAGGGGAGTCCTTTTCTCCTGCATGCCTTCACCATTCCCAGTGTCTGCTGTCAAGCTGCAAGTGCTATTTCCCCATTTTCTGAGATGTACCATTTTGAATGTGTTTTTGAACCTCCCTGGGCCATAATCAGGTTAAACTGCCGAGTGACTGGGCATGATTTACGTGTGCAAATGTCTGAAGCTGTCTCAGTGGTGTGCAGGGTCTTCCCAGGCACTTTTTATCCTGACATGTATTGAATGAGAGTGATTGGCAAGCCACTACAGGTCTGTGGAAAATTACCTGAATACTGACAAACCTTTGCATTTTTGGTGGGATTATCATAGCTTCGTTATTTTTTTCCTGATACTGCCTGGGTGGGGAGTGACTTCTAATCCAAGGTTCTCTGACTTCCGCCTTTTTTTCCCACCCCGTGATCTCTGGCAGTCATAACACAAATCATGACATTGTGTTTTTCACAAATGAATGAAGACATAAATGAAGATCAGGGGTTATTTTGTCCTCCAGTGCAACAGGCTCCTTGCGCTGGAGGCCTTCTGCCTACACTGGAAGGTTAAAGAGAGGACAGGTTAGTGTGTGGGAGATTTAATTCATGCTTAAATACCTGGGATACAGTGCTAAAGGCGTGAGAGCAGAGCGCAGGGGAAGTAAGGATATATCCGTGTGCGTGGTGCCTGTGCGTGGATGCACATTTTCTCGTGGTGTTTTGAGCTTGCTTCAAATTGACTCTGCTGCAAATCATCCGGGTCCGAGGCGCTAGTCCCTCTCTCGCACAAGAAATGAGCACCACATCTACCTTTCTCAGTGCCGAAGCCTCCAGCGTCCAACCTTTTTGTCGCCAGCTGCAGGCAGCCGTTCAGCTGCGTTTCCTCCTGTGCTAATTCTCTTGTGTCAGAATAAAGCTCTCGTGGCTTTGTTCTGAGAAGGGATGCGGCCATTTGCCAGGTAAAATACCAACCCAAAATGCAGGGGTTAAAACTGGGGAGAGCTACAGTGTCTCCCCACCTCGGGGGTAGGGGAGGATGATGGGCGAGCCTCCCCCCCGGCACGCGATGCTAAAGCGATGAATAAATAGGGCATCTGTGGAGGAGGGGTTTCCTCTTCCATGCCTGCCGTGGTCGCACAGGCGGTTGGTGCCCCTTTGCAGCTTGGGATTTGCAAGCTGAGGAATGGTTTTTTCTTGCAAACCGTAAGTGCCATGTTGGTAGGCGGCTGCGGGTGCGGTCGCGGTGGGGTTAGCTGGAGCAGGCATCGCTGGCGCAGTGGGTCCGGCCTTGGCGGCGGGGGGGAGGGCACCGATGCGCCAGTGGCTGGCTCCCTGCGATTCGCCTCGGACGAGTGGATGAGCGGGAGCTGGCGGCACGTTAGCAGGAGGAATAGGGCTCAGACGCCTCCCGCTTAAAATCAGCCGTGTTCAGGGGCTTTGCACCCACGGCGGTGGAGGGCTGCGACAACCTTTTGGGCTCCCTGGCAGGGTAACATGAGAAAAGCCTCCTCCGGCACACCCGCTGTTTGCTCTGCTTACTGTGCTAACACAGCCTACAAACACTGGGGCTTCCTGTCATTGTACTGGGGTCCCGTGCTGTACAAAGAAACAGCCTTGCATTTATACGAAGGCCTAGAATCTGCCTTTGACATCACCTCTCCAGATCAGGTCTTTTGTCCCTCACATGGTTAATTTCACCCGGCAGCTTACTGAACAAAGGTTTCCTGGTCTGTGCATCTCATTTGCTTCACAGGATGGTAAACAATCCTATCAGCTGGCAGAGCAAGTTCAGTTCCTCTTTGGTTAAAAAGAAATGTATGTGGTATCTTCTGAAGACGTTCGTGCTTGTGAATGGGAGTTTGGAATATATGTCAGGATGTTTTTTGTCGGGCGCTAAAATTTGAATGTTACTTTTTACCTTATTTGAGCTTACTGGTACCTTTTAATGCAGCATTTTGACACCTAATGCAATGCAGTTACCAGGCATTTTGCAGTTCTTTGTTTGTGTGAATACCTTTCAGTGAATCTGGAAGTGCCTTCTACTCCTAGGTACTTCCTGAGTAGTTACTACAAAATATTCTCTGTATTTGTGGGGCTGTGCAGTGATTCAGCCTGAAGCAGTTTAACGCATTTCTCTTGTAACCCAATGCTGGCAACTTCATGGAGGGTATTAAGACCCAAATCCAATCTTGAGTCAGGTCAGTTAGTCCTTCTGTTCGCTTTTGCAGCCAGCTTTTAGTTATAATCTACTAGTTTTATTCTTTTTCTGCCATTTCTATTTTGGTGTAAAGATTAAGACATTTAGAAACTGTCTTTTTTTTTGGCTTATTCCAGATATCTTATACATGTGTCCACTGTTTTGAATCAGGATACCTTTTAAGCTGGGCCCATTGCAAAGTACAATAGGTGTTTGAATTTGCTGGGGGTTTTAGATTAGTGGTGATATTTGTTAGAGTTTTTCAGTTGTTTTTTTGTTTGGTTTTGTGGGTTGGATTGTGGGTTTTTTTGCTTCTGGGGGCATGCTGAATGGTGGGCTCTCATTGGGAAGTGAGCTATAGGTAGGTAGTCTTTTATTCAATAAGAAGTCAGTTTTGCCTGTTTGACCAAGTAACTTGAGAATAACACTGTAGAGGCAGAATTCAGGCAAAAGTGATGGCAGCCTCTTCAACTTCTGGGTAACTGAGAGGAGCTTCTTCCTTGAGCTGCTGCACTTGAACTTTTATTGCTCTTAATTCAGTGTGTGTTGGGTGATTTGTTACCTGGATGTGGGGGGAGCTTTTGCCCCCAGGCTTGGAGGCTTGCACTGTGTGCCCCCTCCAAAGCTCCCAGGAGGCCCCCTCCAATGCTTCTTCAGGATGCATCTCAGAAGAGCTCATGAGGTTTCTTTCATGCAAAGAACAGATAATTTGCAAGAATACTGACAGTGTGCAGAAATGCAGCTGAGAGTGGTTGTTGGGAAATACTTTTGTGATTGTAATTAGTGTGGTTTACATTTTTATTTGAGCTGTAGACAGACAAATTGCAGTTCCCTGTGTCTTGTGTTGCTTCAGTGTAGAACCCTACCCCCTTACCTTGGGCTCTTTTGTCTGCTCACTGCAGCAAGAGCAGATCAGGCAGTGTGAGCATCTGGACATGGCTGCCTTCCTGTCAACACATTGCGCTAGTGTGAACTTCTGTTAGGGTTTTATTCTTCTCTGTCTGCTTAGCTCAAGTTTGAGATTAATGGTTTATAACATTAAGGGTGGTTACATTACTGACAAGTGGCATATTCTATCCAGAATATGCAACAGATTCAATTACTAAATTACAATGGGGTGTCTGTAATGGCAATCTAGAAAGTAAATAGAACGTTGCAGTACAACAGTGTTGCTGTCTAGTAACACTAGTAGATAAAGCCCAACCTGTTTATGGTAATATCAGTAACTTGGATTTTAGAGTGATGCCTAAGACAAAACAATACTCTTGGGGATTCTTTTGGTGCAAAGCCCCTACTTGGGTTCTAAAGCTCTTGCTTTTTAATTTATTCTATGTGCTGCCAGTCATAGAGAAATTTATTTATAAACTAATATTGCTTTGTTTTTCTTCCTTTGCTACTTTCACCTACCTGTTACCCAGTATGCAGACTGAAGAAAGATATCTTGCAACCCCTATATTTTTTTGTAATTCAGCTTCATGATGGCAAAGAGGTGCATACAAACAAGAGAAGGGAGTACAGGGAAGCAGAGATGATACTAAGCACAGTAAACTGTTGTCTCAGCAGGTCAGCTGTGGCATCAGATGGTCCCAACACCAGAGAGACGTATCCAAAGCACTAGTGAGGAATGTCATAGAATGTGCAATGAATAAATTGTCACTGGATACAGCTTAGCAATGGAGCCTTGCTTTCCTGCTGACTGGCCTGAAGTCGTGCAAAGTTAACAATGCAACAACATAGATGTTTGGCTCAGACTTTTCCACAGGCTTGGCTCTTCTGGTGCTTCTTCCCTTCAGTGCTCGGTACAGAGCCTATATCATTACATCTCTCCAGGGAGAACAGTTCCTGAGTCAACCTGTCTTTGGTGGGCCACATACCCTGGGGAGTCACAGGCCCTGTTGAGCATCATAGCCACCTGGGTCTAAAGTGACTAGGGGGGCAGAAGCAAGAGATAGGGTGGAGAAAGAATTTGTTCTCCCAGGTAAATTACTGCCAACCCATGATAGCGCAAGAAAGTGCAGTTACAGTTACCAGAGTATGACATGTTCATTGAGCACCACTTAATAGAAGCAGAGCCAGGAGCAGGAAAATTTATGTAGCAGCTGATTGCTTGGGAGCCAGATGCATTCTGCATGCAGGGTTGAACTTGGGAGCAGAGCTCTGAAAAAAGCTTATTAAGGAAAGCAAGAGCAGCTAGATGCCTTTCTTATCCACTGGCTTCCTCTCTGTCAGCTACAGCAGTAGAAAGCATTGTCAGTGCAAAGGGGCAGAAGCAGGTGCTTTGCCCTTTACACCGGTGTCAATGGCTTTGTGCTTGCAAGGAGCAAGGTGGACCATGGACTTCTGTCAAATTCTTCAGGCTGGCTTACAGAGTTACGTCAACCAGCCAAGACTAATTCTATGTTTTGGAGTGTGCAGAGTTGCTAAATACTTGACAGGAATCCTACTGTGCTCTTCTCACGCTCCTTGTAAAACAGCTGAAAGTACTTATTCGTCCTTTTGGGACATGAGGCAGGGGAAGGTGCCTCCCATGCTGCAAATCCATATGAGACTCCAAATTTGCTGGCCTTACTCAGTACCTTCACAATAACCAGTAGGACTGAAGAAATCCAGCAGGATCATTTCCCACATCTCCTCCCTAAGTGCTTTACCTTAAATCAGGTGTCTAGCTGATGTATGTATCCTCTTTGATTACCTTCAGGTTGCTAATAATTGGGTTGTTGCTTAGCAGGTGATGTATTCATTATGAATTAGCTGTCCTGTATTTCTTCTGTCATTGTATCATGTTCTGCAATAGGCAACTGCAAAAGCCACTCTGTTACAGGCAGTTTGGATCCCTCTCCTCTAAAACTTTCTAGAATAGTTTGGCAGCAGGCAGGATGGCAGGCCAGAAAATGAATTTGTCTTGCAAAGAAGGGCAGGACCAGCGTCCGGGTACCCGTCAGGGCACCGCTGTCTTGGTGTAATCCTTCACTGCACTAGATGAGTTTACATCCCCCCATGATACTCCAGGCCTAGCCTCCACAACACTGGTGTTGTCAAGGATGGTAAGGTTCAGCTCAGACCCCTAGTGATAGTTCCCAGCAGAGGAGACTAATTACTGGAGAATGTTTTGGCCTTTTCACATTGCATATTTTTTGTCCTGCACTTAGATAATGAGCCTTATCCGGGTAGTTGCTAGACTGTGCAGTAACTGAGGGTTTAATTCAGGAATCTCCATTTTAAAAATGACATGCAAGGTCCAAAAGTCCCTCCCAGGGCACAGAGGAAGAACTATACATCAGAAGGATGCAAGCAGCCAGGAGAACAGCACGGTGAAGCAGTGCTGGGTTAGACGTGTGTTCTACCTAAGGCAGGCATGGAATGATTTCACCTGACTTAGCATCTGTGCTGTTCATGTTTATAGTGGTGCAGGGTAGACCATTACAGTTTATGGAAACAAGTACATGCTTTTTGGTACTGTTCATCTCATCTGATGGTTTGGATGTTTAATACAGGTCTGATGGAAATCATGATTTAGGTTATTATATTTTTTCCTCCGTTAACTACAAAGTCTAGATGGCAAGCTCTGATACCAATCTGAAGTCAGAAGAGAGAAGTGTAATCCCACTCTTGTGCTTTTTAGTGATTTTTTGGAATTGCGATAAATGAGAATTTCAAGGAGAGATTTGAGAGCAGTGAGGTAGTTTAACAGAGGTTCTTCCAACATATGGGGCTGTACAAACGTGCTGCTCGGATAACTTACGGGGCTGGTAAGGGGTTTTGACAAAGAAATATGCTGTAAAGGCTGGGAATAAAGGAAAGCTTGTCTGCAGTTTGAGACCTGTGCTACAAACAGCTATAAGAAAAGTAAATGGTCGCAATGGTTCATTTGCTTTTCTCCTGCACAACTCTGTCTAGTGTTTGGATGTTCTCCCTCTTCAGGATTGTTTGGAGTTTTTTCTTTTTTCATTTTTACCCACAAGGAGAGCCTGGTACATCTCCACAGATTTCAGCATGCTATTTAGAAGAGCTATAATGTTGTGGCACTGTAAGTTCAGACCTCTGTTCAGGCCTTCTCCTCTCTTGTCAGCAGCCATTTGACGAGGGTGTTGTACCTGTGCTTTGGGCAAATTCTGCCTCCATTGGTAGAGTGGTACCTTGCTGATTAGAGTGGGTCTGTTGGTTACTGAAGAAGACACTGGATATGATTCACAATAGGAAAATCAGGCCACAGATACCCATTTTAGTTTAACTGCGGCATGTTATGGTACAAAATCCCACCGAAACACAAATGTTCAGGAGCTGACTGAAGAGATAACCAGCATGTGAAAATTCACTCTGCTCATATAGTTTCATTAAAGAATTCACACAAGGGCTTCCTGCAGCAGTAGAGCAGGGCCCTGCTGAGCCAATTTAGGTAGGTTTTGACTAAAACATGGCTCCTGATTTACAGGCAACAGATCGGTGGAACAGATAAAGCCATGCCTGTCATCACCTTCTGCTAACATCATTTCCACTTATTGCAGATCTTTGTAACGAAGTGTTCTTACTGGTCTGCTTAGGGTGAAGAAACTGAAGGAGACATTTGAATTTATGCAGCTGTTGGACAAAAACATGAGTAACCTTCGCACCTGGTTGGCCCAGATTGAGTCTGAGCTTTCCAAGCCTGTGATTTATGACATCTGTGATGACCAAGAAATCCAGAAGAGACTGGCAGAACAGCAGGTAGGAAATAGCAGCAGCCAGACTAAGTGAGCCAAAATGCTGCTTATTACATTGGTCCTGGTTTGAAATCACCTGTTTCTTTTCTACAGCAAGGCCTTCTAACTGTTTGCTTTTCATGGCATATTCCTGCCAAGATGCATTACATGGAAAACTTTCATTTGCTTGCTGTAATTTCAGTATGTTGTTGACTTATCCCTCCACTTCCACTCCTCTCCACCCAAGGAAAACATGGAAAATACAAACAAAAACATTTTTACATTTGCTCAGTTAAGTACAGCAGGTTTCATAACTGATAGGCAGAGCACAGGCAGTGGACAAAATACATGAGGATTATTTAGGCTGACAAGGCGTGAATGCCAGGTCTCCTGCAAACTAGCTGTGGCAGATTTAAGTGCTGTGATTTGATATTGATATATTGCCCTCACTAGCTCAGTTCTCTTCCACTACTTGCAGGCAACAGAGCAAGCTTGGCAGAGAAGGATGTTTAAGTTTTGGAGGGTGGACTTGTGCAAACATACCTTTGACTGAGGCCTGATCCAGTAATCAGGCTCTTATGATCACCTCAGGGTTGGGTGAGATGGTGCATGAATCCTTCAGAGATATAAGTGTGAAGCAACCTGCAGCACTGTTGCATGTGTGTAGGCGTTTGTCCGAGACAGTGGCTTTCCAGGGAGACCTTCAGGATCTATCCTAGTTTTAAATGCTGGAGATGACCAGGGTTGAGCACAGCTGAATGTGCCATGTATCCAGCCAAGCGGAAGTGTGAGATGTTTTGGATAGTCCTGGAGTAAATGTCTGTCTTTAGCAGCCAGGAAGAGAAGAAACAAAACTCCAAAGCACAGGCTTGCTGGTAGAGGCAGCCTTTTCTCAGGGCTGTGCTGTAAATCTGCTCTAGTTCAAACTGTGTCTGTGGGAAGGCTGAGAACCGCCACAGCTGTAATCTTGCCCTTGGGTTAAACAAGAATGTTTGCTCTAAAACCAAGGATCAGCATCAAAGGTGTCAAGCATGGAAGCTTTATGGTGTCTGCCTTTAAGAGCACCTATGGGTGTTCTTCCCTTCATTCCCATCTTCTCTCTCTGGCTGCTGCTTTCATCTCTAAGGAAGGATACCTGAGTGACCCAGACCTGAGGGCTGCGTTCTATGGTTGATATGGCTCTCCTTGTATTCATGTCCCACACATCGTGGGAAGGGCCAGCTTGTCTGCAACAGAAATTGAGATGGCTCCCACCAGCTCCACGGCAGGAGTTGGTCACACCACAGAAGCCTTGGTCCAGTGCCTTTAGTGGTTTCACCCTGCATTATGAATCGTCATATAAAGAACAAGAAAGTATTTTCTCCCCATCCAAACCTTTGCGTTCTCAAAGGCTGTGATAAACTGCCAGGTTGAGAAGAATGTTAGGCACAAAGGAATTGTGTCTGAACTGTTTTTATTATGAGTGTTCAAGCTTCAGCTCACTGTTAAGAGCTATCATTTGCTGCTCAAAGCTACTTACTGCTTTGTTGTTTGGATTGTTTCAAACGCACCTCTGAGCACCTCTAGACTCCTGCTGTAAGCTTTCAGCAGACTGAGTATGAGAAGACTACGCTGATTAAAAAGACCACAGTTAAAAAACACCCACCACAAAAAAGCCTCTTTTGCTCTTCAATAGAGAAAGCTTTATCTGAATGTGACAAGTAAAAGGATCTTCCTCAGTTATATCCAACAATTATTTCAGCAAGAGCAGAATGATGGTGAGAAATATGCCCTGCAGGCTTCTTTTATTTGACATCCATGACTGGAAAAGTTTTACCTGTTCAGTCTTGAATAATGACATTCGAAAACCTTATGTATCCACAGAGATGTTTTATAGCATGTTTGTTCAATTAAAGGATGAAGAGTAAAATGTTAATAGTATTAATTTTAAGATTTCAAAGCTGTTCTGGTAATGCAGATGTCTAGCAGTAGCATGTAGTCTGTTTAAGCTCTCTGGGCAATGCTGTGCAGAGTTGAAGGAAAAGCACCCTTTTGGGGTCAACGTATGTTCCTGGCTCTATTACTCAGATTGTGGTGTTTGTTTCACCATAATACAGTCAGGTCATTTGGAAAAACACCTTGGAAAATGGCAAGGATTCTGACTAGGGTTATTCCATGAGCCCAGGCGTGACTGAAAGTAGTGAAATTGTGTCAGCAACATTACCGCAGTGCAAGTAGAGTGGATTTGTAATCTGTGGTCCAAATTCTTATTTTCACTAATACAGCTGTAAATCCAGTGCAGTTTAATGAATTCAGTAGAGTCTCTCTGGTACTAGTAGTAGCGTAGAGCCTGTGTTAAAAAGATACTGCTGCCTCTTGCTCGAAAAATGGCTGTAAATCCTTAGTAAGCTGTCAAAAATCATGTCGGGTCTGCTTCTGGCAGTCTAAAGATTTTGGCTTCCACATTCCTTAAACCTGTACATTACCACAGAATCCCACAAGCCAAATTTTGTCCATTTATGGCTCAGCCCTACTTTCAGGTACCCATGTAAGTCCACTGAAGACTGCTACTGGGTGATTCTGAGCTCCTTGCAGCTTGTTGACTTCTGAAGGCCTTCCTTCACCTCTCTTTTTGTATTTACGACAAGCTGCGTCTGTGGTGGGGCTTTTTTGTTTGTTTTATTTTGTTTTGGTTTTGGAAGTCTAAAGTAACACCAGTTCAGCTTCATCTGCCCACTGAAATCACTAATACCATTTAATGGGAGTTCCTGTTCACTGTTATCAGAAAAAAATGTTCCTTTGTATTTGTTGTTCTAGTGTTATTCAAGCAGTAGAGACTGTTGCTTGAGTAAGTGTTATCCAAGCAACAGTCTTCATATCCTTCATTAGGTTAAAAGGGTTGAAAAAAATGGAAGTATAGTGAACACTGTAATTTCATTAATATTTACAGTTGCTAGCATCATATGGAGCTGTCTTTTCAGTAAGAAATACTTAGATAAGCCTTTGTTTTTCTGTTATTCAATTAGATTGAATAGGTAGGACTAGATATAGGTACAGAATAAGACTGTGCTGGAGACTATGGTGGATATGCAGTTTCTGGAGAAGAAATCTGCAGTGTAGATTAGACAAAGGGTCTTTGCCAGACCTTTTAAAATAGTCTGTCAAAACGGGAGCTATACAAGAGGGGATAAGATAAGCAGTGTAACACCAGCTGCTCGTGTGCCATGTTTCTTGATACCAGTCTGTGATCAAATAGTCACTAAGTACAGGAACTGTTCTACGAGTTCTCTGTCAAGTCTCACAGGGTAGTAAGCTGATATGAGGCATTGTCATCTTACACTGTCAAATTTAGTAAGTATGTGGTTACTTTTTTGAGTTTATGGTATGTGTAAGGTTTGGATTTTGTATGCACATTAAAATTGTGCAGACTGTTAATGAGAAGATTGAACTTTCACTGAAAAAGCTGAACAAAAGCTGAACAATCCCTTTTTGCATGGCAGTTCTGTTCTGACCTGTCGGCCTGTCATCTGCGCAGCTCATCCTGCAAGTCTGTTTTCTAAAGCTAAATAAGCTTTTCATGACACACAAATTGCTCTTTCCCCATCTTCTGCAGCATTTTGAAAGGGTATGTGTGAAGTCTAGCCATGCATGTTTCCTTTTACTCAAGCTATTCTTTTGCCAATGGCAGGATCTGCAACGAGACATAGAACAGCACACCGCAGGGGTGGAATCTGTGTTTAATATTTGTGAAGTCCTACTGCACGATTCAGATGCATGTGCTAATGAGACAGAGTGTGACTCCATCCAGCAGACTACCAGGAGTTTGGACAGACGGTGGAGAAACATATGTGCCATGTCTATGGAAAGGCGAATGAAGTAAGTCTTTTTCTTACCCCTCCTGAAGAAGCCTGTGGCAGCATTTTTAACAAATGCTGTCGCTTTTGCCACAAGCTGAATTTTGAAAAAGGAAAAAAATTCCAAATTAATAGTTGGATTGTGATAAAATCTTTCCATTTTTACATCTTCCCTTACATCTTAGAATCGAGGAAACCTGGCGCCTATGGCAGAGGTTTCTGGATGACTATTCTCGCTTTGAAGATTGGCTAGTATCATCCGAATGGATAGCAGCTAGGCCTAATTCCTCAGAGGTTTTGTACACACATGCAAAGGAGGAGCTGAAGAAATTTGAGGTGAATTTTTTAACTTAATTTCTTTATGGTAAGCAGCAGGCTGAATGTCCAGACTGCTGAGTGCTCGATGTCTGTATGAAATGTCTCGATCACAGAAAAAACACCGGTTAGGCAGTGGTGGCATAGAGAACATAAATAATGTGGCCACTATGTGGCTGTTAGGTGTCTGTCTGATTTATTTGTTTTCACATTATTTTTCTTTATGGTGGAGAGCAAATACTATAAACAGACAAGATCCTGCTCTTAAATATGTACGTTTTGTAGGCTGGAGATGGTTGTGTTGAATTTTTTTTTCTTCTTGTCTTTTCCTAATGAGCTGAGTCTGAGCAGATCAGTGAAAATACAGGTCCTTCTCTGGATTTAATTTTGTAGTTTGAAAGTCTGATTTTAAGGCGAGGGCATCATCATCTCTTGTGATAAGAGATCTCTCTGATCATCCAGATCTTTTCTCTTACTGGCAAGGGAGCTGACTTCCTTGATTCACCTTGTAGGCATTCCAGAGGCAAGTTCATGAACGACTCACTCAGCTGGAGCTGATCAATAAGCAGTACAGGCGCCTCGCCCGTGAGAACCGCACAGACTCAGCCAGCAAGTTGAAGCAAATGGTACACGAGGGCAACCAGCGGTGGGATTATCTCCAGAAAAGAGTTGCTGCTATTCTGAGGAGACTCAAGGTAATTGCACAGCTGGGTGGGAGAATGAGGAGCACTTACAAGTTCCTGTAGGAATTACCCAAGGGCAAAATGAATAGTGGGGCAACTACCTTGTGCTGGTTTTTGTCTTGAGTTGCCAGTGTAGAAAAGGAGATCTAGAAAGGTCTCACCAAGTATATGGCGTAAACATATCCTTGGTAGGTCATAGAATCATAGAATAGTTAGGGGTGGAAAAAGGACCCTAAGATCATCTAGTGCAAACCCTCCTGCCATGGGCTATTAGTAGTTGAAGACTATAACACACTGTCCTTCTGTGCTTTCTGCGTGAGAGAGGAATGTTCTATTACACAGAAGAATGTATTTGTGACACTTAAGTGAAGTGTCCTGCTTGTCCAGTTAAACTGATCTCTGAGCAGATACTCTGTGCTGTGCCCTAGGGAAAACTTATCTCTCCCTGATTTATAATTATAGCAGTGCTGCAAGCAATTGACAAGCAAAACTATTAGATTCAAAAAGTCAGTGAATGAGGTTGTGAGAGTGCTGATAGATTTGCTCTGTACAGTTAGAGTTTGGGATATTCTATGATTCTTTTCCTGAACAGTTAATCCGCTGAGAAGAAATGGGGCACCAGAAGCTGCATGTCTTTTAAGCTGTGGAAGATGGCAGCAGGGAGAGCTCCTCCTGTCTTCCATGCCAATGATGCATTAATTACGCTGGCATGGTCATCTGAGGCCTAACTTCTTCATTATTTTACCAATTTAATGTCATAATTTTAAGCACTTTAATTGAAGATGGGGCTTGCTTCCTTTGTCTGTCTGTCTTCTAAATTTAGAACAAATTAGATTTTAAACCTGAGTCCAAATAACTGTTACACTGGTATAATGATGTGTGAGAGGATAGCCAGTGTGGAAGCAGGAATATAATTTTATAGGCACATCTTGCTCTGTGAAAGTTTTACTGTCTCTCTCATACAGATAATGCACTAACATAGGACACTTTGTTCCAGCATCACTACAGGAAAGGGGCAGTTTTTATACATGGCATGCTGCCATTTGTGCCCCAGTGGCATTTAAGGTGAGCAGCCACTTTGAAACCAAACACTGTTTTCAGAGGGCTTCTATGACCAGAGGGCTTCTATGACCACCTTTTTTAGTCGCTGAAGTCTTATAATCCTGGCTCACTTTTTCCTGTTCAGCACTTCACCAATCGGAGAGATGAGTTTGAGGGGACAAGAGAAAGCATCCTCGTTTGGCTCACAGAAATGGACCTCCAGCTGACAAATGTGGAGCACTTCTCAGAAAGTAATTTTGATGACAAAATGCGACAGTTAAATGTACGTATCCTTATAAAGTAGTTGTTTAATATCAGCAGCCCCTCTGATCCTCTTGGGCTGCCCTCTCTTGACAGAATCATCTTCTTTTCTGGAACTTCACAATAGCCAACAGAGCTCTGGAGGACCATATTTGTATTAAGAAACCACTCATTTGTTAAGGCCTATCCTGTGAATCAAGATTAAACCATATTTAAATTCAGACTCAGTGTTCAAGCTCGGTTCTATCCTGCCAATTTTTCCTAACACTGAGTGTCAATGACAGTGATATCTCTCTGAGAGAGGACCAAATGCAGGTTAACACTAAAAGCTACATTCCTAAATTCAGGTGGTTTTTTTCTGGTGAGAAGTTTTTTTGAATTGGCATTAAGGTAGGATCTCTCCTCTGAGTGCATTGTTTGTAGCTGGGACTTCCAACAGAAAGACAGCAGGGGTGTGCAATGATTCTAAAGAATATGCTAGTTCTTTGCTACCTGTTCATGTGCTTGTTTCTTCTTTCTCCCTGCGCTGTTAATCTTTTGGGGATGTAGATTTATTGTTGTGTAGGCTTGAGGCCCAACCAGGCAAGCAAACTTCTTTGTTACCGAGAAGAGAACAGAGAAGGATAAATTCTGATAAGCTGAGCTCCTCTGTCATGATCCCCTGCAGACTCAGGACACTGCAGTTATATTGATATACACACGTGTGGAAAATGCCACTTCATTCAGAACTGTAATCCTGCTAATAAAACAAAACTCTGGACCTCTTGAGTAGAAGTGTATTTGCCAAATGAAATTAGACAAAAATTTCAATTGCTGCTTTTCTTTCAGTGCAATGAAAAAAGAAACCCAAACCTTAGGCTCAAAAGGGGTGTTGCAGAAATAATTCTTTTTCTTGTGTGTTCCAAATAGGGTTTCCAGCAGGAAATAACACTAAACACCAATAAGATTGATCAGCTAATCGTTTTTGGGGAGCAGCTGATTCAGAAGAGTGAGCCTTTGGATGCTGCTGTGATTGAGAATGAATTGGAAGAACTTCATCGATACTGTCAGGAAGTGTTTGGGCGAGTTGCCCGCTTCCATCAAAGACTGACTTCAAGGCATCCTGTAAGAAGCCACAGTTGTTTTGATGCTTGGGCAAGATTTTGATGTTTGAACTGCAGTGCTCATTGCTTATCCCTAGCAGCTTAACCAAGTGGTTTGAGCTCACAGGTGTGAGGACCTACTCAGTAGTTTTGCCAGCTTCACTAAATGTTTGTCACCAGTCTTTTCTCCTCACACCTCTCCTTTTGGGACTCCATCTGCAGAATCCAGATAATTGCATGGAAGTAGTTTATAGGGTTAACATTTTTAAAGTAGTGGTTTGAGGGCTTTTTTGGTTTGTTTAGTATCACTTTTTTTTTCTTTAATTTCAATAATGTGCTTAGAATACCTGTTTGTCCAATTTCTTGGGAGAACCTTGAATGAGGAACAGCATGCTCTTCTCACTGGCAACATTTAGATGATTCTCGGTTTGCTTTGGCTCAAAAAGAAAGAACAACTATTGGAAAGCAAGGTAGAGGAAGTAATATGAACATCTGCGAGTAGCTGTTCACCCTGACCTGAGCATCATTTCATTGCTGCCTATTTGGAACTGGGTACTTCTCTCTGCAAATTAGAGAAAAATGTTATGGTGGTTGTTGAGTGTCATGAAAGAAGGGAGGTTGCTGCTGATGTAAAGGATTGTTTTGGCAAAAGAGAAAGGAGGCAGAAGTGATGCTTCTCTTCAATTTTAGTCACATGGTCTTCGATTACTGCAGCTGACCACGAAATAGCCCCCAGTAGTAGCATGTGGCTCAATCATTAGCTCAGTAAGCAGTGTAGATCTATTGTAAATCTTAATATGCAATAATTGTTATTTATTTTTAGGGATTGGATGATGACAGAGACACCTCTGAAAATGAGACGGATCCAGAAGACTCCAGAGAAATACAGAATGATCCCTGGTGTAAGAAGGCCATCAGCGAGGGGCCCAATTCAACACAGTCCCTTTGCCACCTTATGCCCCCTACTCAGGGTCATGAAAGATCAGGCTGTGAAACCCCTGTCAGTGTTGACTCCATCCCACTTGAGTGGGATCACACAGGTGATGTGGGAGGTTCTTCCTCTCATGAAGACGAAGAAGAAGCGACGTATTACAGTGCTCTGTCAGGTGAGAACCAATTGCCAGCTGTTTGTTTTGACATGGACAACTGCAGGATGTCCCTGTGTGGGAAGGGAGGGTGATTGAGGTCTTCCTCCCACATTCTTGGTTCATTTTCAGGTGCTGTTAATAGATGTGAGCAGTCTCATCTCTTAGATGTCTTGATGAAGGGAATGGTTTTGTCTAAATCAAGCTTATCTTTTCAGAAACGTAAGGGTTTTAGAAACCTTAATTTCTAAGACTGTTTGATGAAAATAGTACCAACTTATTTTGTTCTTTGTCTTTGCTGTCCTTCATTGTTTCAGTTGTTCTTAGTAGTTGGAAAATATTAAATAGTGAGGAAAATGACATTATTCTTTTTTCAGATGTAGAAATCACTGAAAATCCTGAGGCATATCTTAAAATGACCACAAAAACTTTGAAAGCATCTTCTGGTAGGCACCTGCTAATGCATGTGTCTGAACATGGCAATCTCCCTGTGCTGCACGCTATATTCCTCAACCTCTCTCATACATATTGTCTGACTTCCTGCCTTGTGTGGACACCGTGTCTCATCCTGTCATGGTGTTCTTACGCTGCAGTATTCACATGTACATTACAGAGCAGTCAAGAACATACCATTTAGATTTTGCCTGGTAAATGCCAAGGTGGTTAATGTGCATTTCTTTGTATTGATCCAAAGCCTTTTGGTACTTTCCTGGTGGTTTGCTCTGGGTAGTATCTCTTTTTTGGTCGTTTCTAGTTTTGATTGCATAATTACTGAAGGCAGTAGTTCCAACTCTGGAAGTACTTTTTGTGGTTTGTGCATGGCAGAACTGCGTATGTCCTGTCTTTTAAATCCAGACCAGACATTCCCCAAATCAGGACTTGTCTATAGTTGTCCCTACTGACTTTTGTTGCAGATGTGTGATAATGTTACTGGGATGCAAACTTTCCAAAACCACAGTGCAGCCTTTTTCTTTTATTTTTTTGAATGCTCATACATGTGTTCAAGCATTTTCCAGAAGAAAACAGAATGTCCCGTAAATGCATGGCTCTCATCTCATTACCTTTAGAACACTGTTCATGTTTTGCAGATGTGCATGCTTTGCAAGGAAAGCTGCAAAACTGTCATTTTTATGCCATAAGTTGATGCCATTTTATTCAAAGCGCTTTCTAACAACACAAAGCAACATCTTCCTTATGGAGATGGGATTTTGCACTCATAGTGTATGGGTTGGGTTTTTGATTTGTTTCAGGAAAGTCTGTTTCAGAAGCTCGTCCTTGGCGTTCTCCAGACAGTCCACTCCACAGGAAATGCCAGTACAAGCAGGCAGAAGTGGTTGGAAATGTGTTGTCTGATCCAGAGACAAGTACTCGCTATAAGCCAGACTATGTGAGTTGGAAGCTGTATAGACACTAAACCTGTACTACACGGCCTGTTGTTCCTGTGTAACGCCATCTTCTTCCCGCCTCCAGAACCAAGGAAAAAATTAGTCATAGGGGAAATGTTCACTTTATGCAAATTTAGACATTATTTCTGGTGGTTCAGGTAACCAGTGAGAGTATCTGCTCACTAGGGAAGCTTCTTTAAAGCAATTCAGAATAATCATGCTAGGCTCCTGATGAAAGTCAGTGTCTGGAGGAGCTTATTTCTCTATTGTCATAAAATCTAGGGGAATCTAACCGCCTCCAATGGAGAGACTGTTGAATGAATACCCTCTCTTGATAGTTACTGATGTATCTATCTGCCTTTCCTAGGCATTCCGATTTGAAGGGTACTTTTCTAACATGCAGCCCACCATTTAATCTGTTTCTGGGCACGAAAACATATGCCAAAATGGCTATTGTTCATTGGTACCTTAGCCTTGGTGGCTGGATGCCTGCTGTGGCTTTGCCAGCAGCTGCCAGGTTCAGTGGATCTGGACCAGTTGTAAGCACTCTTCTGAGCACAAGATGGTACTGGTATCTGATTGCTTTTATCTCAATCATTAATCCAGTCTTAGTCAATAATGCCAAGACCCAATATCCAACAAAGACAGTCAGCAAATGTACATTGTCTGCTACATGTAGTGCAAAACCAATTAATTTGCCATGCTCAGTCTTTTAATAATTAGTGTTACTATGGTATGTGTTTGTTTACTGAGAAGGCATGGAGAGCCAGAATAAACTGTTAAAAAAGATGCAGAAGCCCATTACTAAAACTGGCATACCACCCAGCCACCCCAAAGTAGCAGAAATTAAGTTTGACCTTTGACAGTTTGTTAACCTGCAGGACTCACCCACCAAAATGTCATTTCAGGTGAATCAGCTCAGCTCTGCAAGCAGCAGCAGCAACAATGAGAAAATTACAACTCCTGACATGAACAGTGAAGAACCCCAGTTTGAGCAAGAACTTGTGAATATAGCAGCTGCAGAGAAGCAGTCAGGTACAGAGTGTTAGAAGTGTCTTTAGTGCTGGGGTATTTGGCCTGTGACTGTGGAAGACAAAGCAGAGATGGCACAAAGGCAGCATATTTGCCTTGGGAACAAAATAGAAGTAAACCAGTATCCTCTAAATTGATGTATTTTGCTAAAATTTGCTGAACTGCCTTCTCACGTGGTACCATCCGATCTGCATTTGTTGTTCTAAGCTTTTACATCTTCTGCCAGATTTGAGATTTTTATCAGTCATTTGTCTCTTTGTTGGTTGAAATGAATGGGAACAATTTCACTTCTGTGTGATACTGAACACTTCACAGACTTTTAATTATATTTTCAACCAAAGTAGTGCATCTCTTTGTCTAAATTAAGATTGTTTAGTTAATTTTCTCAGTTATTGGTACTCCACATGACAGGATGCTACAGCTCCCATTTACAGAAATACATTGTCAATGCTGGTAATGTGTTCTGTTCTTCACTTTTTTCACTGCAGTCCTTTCTTCCAAATAGGCCAACATCCTGGTTCTCTTAACCTTTTAGGACCTCATTCCTGGTTTCAGGTGCTTGAGATTGTAATAACACATCTGAACTCCAATCGCAAAAGTGAATCAAGCGATAAAAAGAAGACTGCAGCTATATGCACCAGGTTGCTTAGGTGTTGTGTCACAAATGGACCAGGATTGAATCCCATGCATGGGATGGACAGGAAAACCTCTGAGAAGGGCTTAGATGTTCTTCCAGAAATAGTGAGCACAGAGGTGGCATCTGCATCTCCTTTAGCATGGGACTGATGAATTATAAACCCAAGTCCTAACTGCTGTTAGGATACTCCTAAAGGATCATAATTTATCCCATGATGAATTTTGATGTCTACCAAATCACAGCTTGGCTCATGAATTCTGTCTCCTTAGATTTAAATTAACCCATCTTCAACTAATGTGATTAAAAGCATGTGTAGCATTACTATGTGGATAACTTGACCGGTAATATGAAACTTACAGACTTGCAGAATCTCAAGAAAATTGTGTCTGGATAACAGTAGTACTTGGTAGCAATTATTTGGCCTTGAGTAGATTGGGGAATAATTTACTCATAAACCTCCTTGCCTCGTGTTTAAGCACTCTTCACCTCACTGAAGATTTAAACTTTTGTTGTTCTATCATTTGTAGGCATTATTGATAGGCAGGAGCTCATCCAAGTTCAGGACTTCAGAAGTGACCTTGAAATAAAACAGAAATTGCAGCAGTGGCAGCAGCTGAACTCAGATCTTAGCAACATCTCTGCTTGGCTTGATAAAATGGAGGGAGAGCTGGAGAAGCTGCAAAAAGCAACAACTCAAGTCAGCATGCAGGTGTTGGAACAAAGAGTCAAGAAGTTGAAGGTAAGTTATGGCATACTGAAAAGTGGGATTGCAAGAGGCTCATGCTTTTTATCATTGTCTTTGTGCTCTTGGGATCAGTCGGCAGCATGAATGCTGGGAAGTTTAGATTGGATATTTGGAAAATTTCTTCACAGAGATGGCCTATATGAGGTGTTTTTTTCCATAATTATGCATCATAATAGTAATATGGATTAAGATCCTTGTGGACAGTCTTTATTTTGGTGTCAGACTTCCAATTTCAAACATTTAATGTCTTTCTGCTATGGATTAATTGCTACTAGAATAATTTCTGTTAGTGCAAGCAGGTACAACCAGTCTCTTCAAGAGATCTTCGTTTCATTTGTAGGTGTAATAGTCATTCTTGTGTATTCCGGATTCTCAGGCAGGTTGAGTTGTTCTTTAAAGCCTTCTAGAGCTCCTCCATGAGAACATCCTTAAAGTTGAGAGTGAAAGTCTGTTGTACTGGTTTTTGTTTGTTCTAAGCAACTACAGAAAGAGCTGCTGGAACAACAGCTTAAAGTAAACTTGCGTCAAGAACTCACTGCTTATCTGCTGCTTAAATCAAATGTTGATGACGTTGAAACTGATGAGAAGGTCCATGTAATTGGAAGGAAACTGAAACACCTTATTGAACAAGTTTCATGTGACTTAAAATCCATACAAGGAGATCTGGTAAGTCAAAGTTTCAATACTTGTTCATGGATTTTTGTTACTGAAAAGTAATAACATACCAAGAGTAAAGGCACTTATAGAAGTCTGACTTTAAACTTAAGTACTTACACCTTCATAAGTGGAAAGAAGAACAATGAAGTCTGGCTATGGGAAAAACTTCAGCACCACAAGGCTGGTACAGTATAGAAGCAGATTGCCCGGAGATGTTGTACAATCTCTATCCTTGAAGGATTTGAAGAGCAGACAGGATAAAGCCTTGAGTAAGGGTTTTGGTCTGGTCTTATCGTGACCTTGCTTTGAGGAGGGACTAGATGAACTTTTTGATGTCGCTTCCAACCTGAATTATCCCGTAATCTGTACCAAGTATCAAGCTAGGAGTGTGTAATGAACACATAGGAGTTGTATTTCATAGCAATACATTGCTTAGCCTGAGAGCTGTCAGATGAAAAGTGTTTTCAAGTTAATACCTCTACGCATCTGTTCCATTACAATTCCTTGGGGTTGTGCATAGTAAAATGTTTCTTTATGCTGCAGAACTGGAGCATCCATTTAGCACTGGTTATGCACATGGAAAGAGGCAATTGTCTGTGCATGCACAGAGAGGTAGTGAAGGATGGCTCTTTGCACTTTACCTGTTATGAGTTTTGAACATGCATTTTAAAGAAGAATGCATGGTTACCTTTTAGGATACCAGAGCATTGCTGCTAGTTCCAGATGACTTGGACTCAGGGGTCTATAATCAAGTCACAGAAAAATCCAACCCTGCTGTGAAACAGGCAAGTATTTTTTTGTAATATTTTCCTGTCAGCATATAGCGTATTTTGGCATTTAGCCTGAAGGTTCCTGAAACAGAATCATTTTACCTTTTAGGTGCACGTACCTTATTACAGAATTTACAACAGGGCTTTAAATTTTACAACTGTCTTCTTTGAGAAAGAGAAATTCTTTGTTGTTTCTGAAACCTGGATACTAAAAGCTATTTCTTTCAACAGATCACCATACAGACAGCTTCAGAAGACAGAAAAAGCAGCAGCAGAAGGTATTATTTTATATTCGCTTGCCCTGTCCCTGGCAGTGTTCAGGGCCCAGCTGGACAGGGCTTTGAGCGACCTGGTCTAGTGCAAAGTGACCCTGCCCATGATCTCTAAGCTCCCTTCCAACCCAAAGCATTCTATGATTCTGTGATCTCTTGAAGGACAGTGAGAAAAGCAGATGAGCTGAGTGCCAGCAGAAACCCGGGCAGCTATTTTCCTGGGTTGACATATGTACAGGTGGAGGTGATTTCTGCCTACCTGTAGTGTCTCCTCTGCTGCCCAGCTCTGGGTTGCATCTTGGTGAATGCTTTCCTTTAGCACTCCTGTTCCTAGACATCTCCACCAATGTGCATCTTGGCTTGTCTTTACTCTTGAGAAAATACTTTTTGTGCCAAATAGGGGAATATTTCAATTGTAAAACCTCCTTTAATTCCACTAGCATCCCTGGAAAAAGAAACTTGCAGCTTTTAGAGCCACTTAACACTTACAAACAGACCATGAAGGGCAAAGGTAGATCTCTACCCCCAGTACATAAGGGGCTGTTCGAAGGACAGATCTCAGTAATGCCAAGAGAGAGAAGAGTCTAACCAGTCCGAATGATGGCTTTCCTTTATACTTTAATATGTATTTAGAGTGGTTTGTTTGTCTCCAGGGAAAAGTTAAGTTTGTATCTGAAAATAGGGTAAAAATGCAGTGATCTAAGCTATTGCAAATAAATGTTTCTTCTTCAGCAGTAAGGACAGTAAGCCCAAAACAGCAGCTGGCTTCACACTGAGCAGCCTTGCACGCTTTCAATTTACAGTTTTAGTGTATTTTCCTGTAGATGGGCAGCCCTATGTCTTGGAGGGGAAGGGTGGACCCTAGAAACAGAGTTAAACAACTTGTTTAATTCAAACTCTAAAGTGCCTTTTTTCCCTTTTTTCTCTTCCCCCCCCCCCTTTATTTCCTTTTCAGAGGTGAAAGCCATCCACAACCTACTCAAGCAACTCCTCAGACTCCCTATTTCTTTTACCGTGTATTACGAGCAGCGTTTCCACTTCAGTTGTTCCTTCTCCTGCTTTTACTAGTGGTTTGTATAATTCCATCTTCTGAGGAAGACTACAGCTGCACAAGGGCAAACAATTTTGCCCGTTCTTTGCATCTGATGCTGCAGTATCTTAACGGGCCTCCACCAATTTAGGAAGCAGCCCTTGCCTCTTCAGTTATACCAAAATGCGCTCTTTTGGACTCCTAAACTGTAAGCAACACACTTTATACTTTAATGCAATAGATAGATTATTTTATAGGTTAAGTTGTCTTAAATTTGCAAGATTATTTTATAGTTGTCTTAAACTTGCAAGGTGATAAAATACTGAGTAGATGCAGAAAGTACATCACAGTAATCTTAAAGATAGCACTCTGTCTCAGGTTAGCATAGCAAACTTTGGGGTTTAGTATCACAACTTTAGAAAAGGCACTTTGGCTAAAATGGTTACTACACACACTTCTTGTTACCTGTATCTTTTAGCACTGTAGTCACTTGTTGGAAACAAAAAAGAAATATCAAAAATCTAGTTTTGAATCTTTGTTACAGTATTTTATTTGTCTAAAACATTTAATAAATGGATGCACATTTGTATTACATATTGTGTTCTAGGGGCTAGGACTGCTGTGTTGTCTTTTTATACTACCTTTGAAATAAGAAACTGTTGCATTGCATGGAAGTGGTTTATAATGCACATATTTTCTAGATGAATATGATTATGTAGACTATCCCTGATGTATACAAATCATGTAATGACTTTTTTAATGAAAGATTTTTTTCAGTTTTTAACCTGCTGAATAGTGTACAGTATCTTGGGAGAGAATTGTGCATTTTTATAAGCTTCATCTTTAAAATGAAACTGACACTTGGCAGTGGCTGGAGAATCACTGTGTACAGTTAGCATTGCCATTGCTTCTTGGTTGTACAGTTTGAGTACTGTCATTAAAATTTTGCCAATGTCTGGAGGGACTCTTGGTGTATCTGGGGGTGGGCAATTTCTGTGTACGTCAACTCAATTTGCATCCTACTGCAAGTGTCAGAAGAAGCACAACCACTCACTTGTTTGTCAAAGCAAGAGATTAAAACTTGTGAGTGGAGCCTGTGTTCTGTGACAAAGATCCTTTCTTTTGCAACTCACTGATTTCCTGAAGGAAGAATACAAAGTTGAACCAGGTAATGCATGTTAGTCGTTCAAAATGCTGAGCTGTTTGCCCTCATCCCGAACTGATTTTCTGACCCAGGAGTTAAGTCAGTGCTGGAGAGAGGTAAGCGCACAACAAGGAGAGCTGAGTGTGATATTAAAAGAGTTTTGGTTACAGTAAAAATCACCCAGGCATTAGCCAATTTCTGTAATGCTTACGTATAGGAGAAAGGATTTATCATTCGCCTGTAAGGATTCACCCACCTTTTCTCCACTTGTCCCTACTGGTGATTGCTTATTCCTCATGTTCTGGCAAGGGGATTTATGAAGCAAGTTGCTTTGCATTCTTATGTTCAGAGAAAGACAGCCCCTGTAGCGAATTAACAGCCTCTTCCCCACCTATGGTTGCAAAAAAGCATGACTTATTTCCAGGATACTGTACTAATATTTTATCTGATATAGTTAAGCTTGCAAAATTAGCAACATCGAAAGTCAAAGCCTGCAATTTGGCACATCTTGTAGTAGTACCATACAGTAGTTTACATCAACCCTATGTGCTCAAGTATGGGCCAAGGCATGCCAGCTCCATACTGGTATGTCTCAACCTCAATCCCAAGCACAGGGCTTAAGCACCTCTCCTGTGAAGACAGACTGAGAGCACTGGGTTTGTTCAGCCTGGAGAAGAGAAGGCTCCAGGGAGAGCTAAACGTGCCAACAGGAAAGCTGTAGAGGGACATTTTACAAGGGCATGTAGTGATAGGACAAGGGGAATGGCTTTAAACTGATGGAGGAGAGACTGAGATTACATACTAGGAAGAAGTTCTTCATTTATGAGGGTGCTGAGGCCCTGGCACAGGTTGCCCAGAGAAGCTGTGGCTGCCCCATCCCTGGCAGTGTTCAGCGCCAGGTTCGACAGGGCTTTGAGCAGCCTGGTCTAGTGCAAGGTGTCCCTCCCTGCATGTGGCAGGGGATTTGCAACTAGATGATCTTTTAAATTCCTTTCCAACCCAAACCATCCTGTGATTCCAAGTGGCAGTGCCCAGGCTCCAGCTTGCTAAAGACACACAAATCAGATCGCAGTGTTCACAGCCTGTAAGCTAGCACACCGGTCCACGTAGCTGTGTCTGTGGAGCCAGGCTTGTGTTCCAGCTACGACTGTCACAGCTACAACTCTCAGAAGTGCTGTATCCAAAGATAAATGATGGATCCTTTCTGCCCGTTGCCACACAGAGACATTTAAGCTCATTTAAGTTTTTTCCTCTGTAGAAGTCAGCCAACCAACCATTATTTCATTGCCAGGTTGTCACAAAATGCCCGTGCAAACCTTTCTGCCAAGAACTAATAGTCAGTTGCTGACATGATACTCAATTCTTCTACCATTAAAGAATCTATGCAGGGAAAAAAAATCTGAACCATGTTAAAAGGTCTAAAGAAAATTCCATAGCCGGCAATTTCCTTTCATTATGTACAGTTACAGCAAATTGTTCAGCTGATGTAATATATAAAAAGAGGAGATTTCATGAGATTATCTCACAATGTCACAAAAAAATTACTTCTAGGAAAGTAATTTTTTATTTTTCCCCTAAAACCCATTTTAAATAGTTTTACTTCTAGTTGATAATAACCACTGCACTGTAGGCTGACACTGAAGTCTGCTTCAAACAAGTCATCATATATACCCACCAATTTCTTAGTGGCATACCCTCATTCGGGTCTGGGGTGTTAGTATTCAGTGAAGGGAAGGAAAAAAGATTAAAAATAGAGGACAAGAACAATAGTGAGAGCAAGCATGCATGTCCATGCTTTTGCACATGTATTTTATGAAGGAGTGGAACTAGGCCAAAACTAGTTTTGAGTTTAGTCTTCTTTCTTTGGCCTGGAGATGAGACTTCAATCTGTTGTCAGCTGTACCTACTCCCTATTCCCCCTCCACCCATGGAACCAGGCTGAGCTCAGCTACAGGAAAGAAGTGAACAAAAAGCCATGTATTATTTAGGTTTCATGATACCTGTTTATTCAGCCACAACAATCTACAACTGAATGAAACACACATCACTAGGCAAATACTACAAGTAAGTTCACAGAACTGAAGAGCAGCTGAAAGGATGGGATCATGGGGTTTTTTTCACATTAGAATTACATACATAAAATACTTGAAAAGGCACCAGCTTCAGTCATAAACCCGTTTCCATTACAAACTTGCATCGAATGTGGAACATTTAAATTAAACTCACATATAAAAATGGCACTCGGAACATTCTGGGGAAAACAGATTCAGGAAACATGCAGTAGCACTGTTAATGGCCATGCTGGCTCCTTCGTATGTGGTTATTGATGTGCGAAGGTTTTGTCAGTTGAAGCAGTAGCAGCAGAAGTTGGCATTTTTATAGTAAAGCAATCTTGTTTTCCTTATACAGTTAAATTGAAATCACTGACACTCTACAATGCATGAGTAGAGGTGACTCCTATGTGTAAAGATGGAAAGAGTTTAAAATATCCAGCTCATAAGTAAAATGAAGTCTTCACTAGGAAACTGCCATTTAATTTACCACAGTTGAGTAGGAAAACACTGTGAAAAATTAATAATACTTATTTTCCAGATTTTAGCAGTTCACTTGCTTTTCATTTTCCCATTTACAAGGCTCTAGCACTCATTTAGGCACTGGCTCAGCACAATGGATGACCACATCCTTAACGGCTTTGCTGAACAATTATTTTGCAGGACATAAATAACATTATATGCTTTCTTCCAAGACAAATGGTGGTGATTAATAGCAAAGGTGTTCCCATGACTTCCGACTCTTGAGTGTGTGGAAGAATCACAGGACCATGCACCATGGAAAGAAGTGGTACAGCCTACAGCTGGGCTAAGAATAAAAGCAGCTGCTGGTGACTCTCCTTGGCTGTGCTCCCTTGTGGCAGCGAGAAATTGAGTTTATAAGCTCCTCTGCCATCTAAAGAACTGAACAGGATATCCTGATATCTCTATTGAATATATATATGTTCAATTGAATATCTGTATGTTCGCTGTTCAGCCCTATAAAGCAGTAATTCCTGTGTCAGGCCCTTAGGCTGTGCTCACTTTAAGACCCCTCAGACGAAGTCATGTGAATCCACACTTTGTTTTTAACTTTAGTGCTCCAGGTAAGAGCAACTTGTCTCCCAAGGGCACTTCTCTTAGTGGGGAAGGGCAGGGAAAGGAGAGAGATTAGGAAGAAGCTCTTTACTGTAAGGGGGGTGAGACACTGGAACAGGCTGCTCAGCAGTTGTGGATGCCCCATCCCAACCATTCTGAGATTCTGTGATTTTATGATAAAGTCCAAATACGACAAAAATTCTTACATCAGAAGAGGCCGGTCACTGGTGGCAGCTTTCTGGGGCCTCACTGCATTTTTTGGCTCTGTTAAACCACTCTAATAATGCAAATACAGAAAATGCCTTCCATATGTCACAGGTCATCAGGAGGAAAAGAAAAAGTTCTAGCGCTTGAAAGGATGCTGTCCTTTCATCACAATGCCCTTGTATAGATCTATCAGTCAGTAAGGAATTAATATATTACTATTATGGAAACATGCATATTTTTTGGAAAAGACATCCTTACGTGCTGCTACCTTTCTTAGTTTGCTACACATTTTATAGGAGCACTCATCCTATCAGTCACTATCTCACGGAAGAAGGTTCCAACACACCTTTTCCCTGTGTTCTCCTCTCTGACTGGTGATGTGACTGTACTAAAAATGAGTTACTTTCAAGAAGGCAGAGCTGTGGGAAAGGTCACCCATTCCTGGAGGAAGAGCACTCCTGAAATGCTGTGAGACTTGCCACAGTTCTTAAAAAATACCACGTTTGTTTCACTCTTCAGCTCCAGCCTCGAGCAGAACTTGAGCACGTTTTAAGTGTGAGGAAAAGTTGGGCCCTTCTATTTCCCTGTTCTGATTTTTTTCTGTAAGCCCGTGGCAGCCAGCACTCCTGCATGAACCACATTCACTCACAAACATCCCAGAACTGCAGCATCATCTTCAAGTAGAAACAGCCACCTCCAGCCAGGTCCCAGCAGAAGCTGCTGTACAGCGGTGCAGTGAAGGAAACCAGCCCTGCCCTCCTCACAGCCCTCAGTTCACTTGTGCTGAAACTGGAAAAGCCTCCCCAAAATGGGAATTGAAATGCCGTGTGGCAGCTCTGCTCAGGCTTGGCAGGGACATGAATGTGCTCCACACCAGGAACAGCATGTGAGAGGGCCTGTGGGATACAGACCCGTGATCAACCCAACATCTCAAGAGCCAAAGGCACCCTTGTTCAGTCCTTGTCACACAGCTCCCTATTTATAAACTGCTGCTTTAGAGACATGCACTTCCTCCTTGTCCAAATACAGCCTCAGCTACTTTAATCCAGAGTCAACAGTGACTGGCTTTTGCCCATGTAAAAATAAGCACTAGTAGTAACTCTTAATAAAATTATATTCACTGAGATGAAAAGTACATGTTAAAATAACAATTTCCTTTTTGCACTCTGCTAGTAATGGCATTTATTAATCACAGCACGTGGTACAAATCTGCAGCATTGCCCTTTCACAGTCAATCCAGAGCAAATTTCCATTTAGAAGCTAATTTTTACAATCTATATGCACTCCTTCCCATTTTCTTTTTAAGAAGAGGTTTGTTTCAGGATTGCACATAGGTTCAGCACTTCCAATGCAAAACAAAACCAAAATGATCACTTCAACATTTCTTTGAAAAACTGTATTAAACAGAAAGATTGCACAGGATAGGAAAATCAGAGAGAAAAGTAACAACAAGCAGGGAGGCCAGAATATGATCAAGCCCAAGCAACACCAAATCACATCCATTTCACAGCAAAACCTCCCTCAAAATGAAAGTACCACTAGATTCCAGACACTACTCTCATTTTTTCCCTTTTCTGTAGTAAATATGACACTTATTTCAAAGGGCACTGCTATTACAGTTTCTTAAAAACACTAAAAACGTAGCCAATAAAAATGTAGACCAGCAGCAGCTTCTGGTATAGTACAAGATCAAAACAAGACAACAGACTTGTGCGACTTACTGAAAACTCTTTATGCGCTTCCTATAAAAAATACTCTCCTTGGCTTTAAAAAAACGCCAAGATCAAAAGTTTGATTAATATTTCAAGTACACAAATGGAATAAAGTCCCTAACCAAAAGACTTATTGGCTCAAAACAGACATTTGGTCTGATCCCAGTTTATTTTCTCCATACCTGAAATGCCCAGAGAACACATGCATTACATTTGAACATATCCACTTAGCGTGATTCTAGCTCACATCAAAATGCAATGTTGGCAGTTGCCAGACTGAATGATTCCATCCTGTTCCACACTGAGGCCCTTGGCCAGGCTATTTCCTATGGTGTTTTTTTTTTCTCAGTGCAGCTTAAACACATGCAGAAATCAGCAAGACGGGGGGATTAAACCCACATCTTCAATGGAACTCAAACAAGGCCTCACACTTGCACAGGGAAGGAAGTGCCAGAACTGCCCTGTCCCTGCTCTTTGAAGGATCCAATACAACATATGAAAACATGCTTTCTAAACGAGCAAGCAGCAAACCAAGGCAGCAGGCAAAACCAGGTCCCAGCTTATGCTCCCGGCCACTGCCTTCCCCCTGCAAGATGGCTGCAAGAGGTTTTGGGTGGGCAGGACATAATTCCACAAGCAAGTCCAAGGGGAGGGAAGATGGTTTGTTTATAGCTGATTTCACAAGCCTGGCTTAGCAGATCATACACAAATGCAAACAGTTATTATTCACAGAGCAACCTCTCGTACCTAATTATTACACTAGATTTAACATCATTAATAAATATGTAAACCAACATGTTAATCTCACAGACAAAACACATTTCAAAGGTCAGCATTGACTGAAATATCCAGGCAGTTTGGTCATTCTTTAAAGCACTGAAGAATTATACACAGATAATAATGTGCATGTTCAGAACAGGCTCACAAAATACAAACTTTAGCTTGGTTTAACAATTCTGAAGAGGCTCTGAACTGGTCTTAGAAACTATTCTGAATGGCCTTCAAATGAAGGCCCTTACAGCCATTGCATATATAAGAATAGAAGAAACATTGTACATATCTTGGCACTTTGTCTAGATCAGCTGCAAAGCAGGATTTCCCAGGGACCAGCACGCACAGGTAAGAGGATCTATCCGAAAATGCTGCTCTACATTTCATACAGTCTCATGTTGGTTTAGGTAGTCCTGCAAGGAGCAGGAAGTTGGATTCAATGATCCAAATGGGTCCCTTCCCACTTGAGATATTCTATGAAAGAGGAGATCGACTAGTCATCACATAAAAGCCTTGGTCCGGGAGACAGAAACCTAGGTACTCACTCCTAGCCCTGACACAGCTGACTTCTGTCATCTTAAACCCAGTCCCTTAAGCTCTGTCGCGGTTTGCCTGGCTCTGAAAATGACAGGCAGTAATGCCCTGTCTCACAGCACTATTCTGAGGCTTTATTTCATAAGGTGCTTTTGAAGAGGCTCCGAAAAGGCACTGTTAAAGTGCAGCTATTAAAATGTCAGAAATATGGACAGAAGTGTGCGTCCCACAAGCCTTTCCTGAGATACCGATCTGCAGATCTAGAAGAGATGAGGACTCGCACTAGGTCACACTTCAGTAGTCCCACCACGCAGTTTTGTTTTCTCCCACAGCTTTGAACAAGCATCACATCTCCAGGTCCCAGCAGATTTACTGGGCTGCCCCATTCCGCAGACCGTCTCCAGTCTCCATTTGTTCTAACGGGCCAAATTCGGGATGCGTGGCCGGGGAATTCCTTTGTCCTCGGAGAGTGTGCGCATTCAACATCTCCAGCAGCAAGTCATACACTGGGACCACGTTTTTACACTTCATGCTCAGGAGATGCTCCATTCCCTTGTTACTGTGCAGGAGAACAAAAAATAAGTCAGTGATCTGGGTCCAACAATGCAGAGAAGGAAACAATGTCTGTGGCTTTGAGAGAAGTCCTTTTTTAATTAGGAGTTAAGAAGATTTAGCTGCTGTAGTCCCTGAGACCACTTGCCACTATCAACAGTAACAGCATCTCAGTACTTCAAGGCTGAGTGGTTTACTATTTAGAGAACCAAGATTCGTTTTACACCACACAAACTGACTTCAGAACTGAATTGGATGTACAGACCCTATTAATTTATTATATTTGATAACAGAAAACCTCTTTGATGCTGTAAATGTGGGAGGTCCACACGCAGCAGCTTTATGCAAAAGGAGAATTTACAATGCGCAGCTCTAATGACTACCTGGCTCCTGCCTGGCTGAGTAGGAAGACCAAATTACCCTGTCTAACTTCAAGTTGTTTGTTTCCTCTCTGCACATCCAGTGTCAGATCTTGCAGATGGCTACAGGCTTTTAAAGCAATCTTTTTTTTTGTTATGCAGTAAGGTACAGAGACACCTGATTAGCTGGAATGCTCTATGGCTATATCATGATTTGGACTAAGAGGAGATGGCTATTGCTGTTGCAGTTGCACATGGATATACTTCAGATGCACACAAGATTTTGGGGTTGAAACCTAAGTGAACTTGCTCAACGCCAACTTTATCACAGTGGAAACAGTAGCAGCAGTCAGCACACAGATGACCTAGGAGATTGGACTGGGAGGGGGATAAGCCTTCCAGAAAAATGAGGTTCTGCTACAATCCAGAGTTACAAATACATTAATGGCAAAGAAGAAATTGCAGACTCCTTCCTACACCCAGATCTTGAGAGTCCTGCATCATTTGGTAATCATGGCTGAGAGCAGCAAGTATTTCCAGAACAAAGTATAACTGATTGACCGCTGCTAAGCAAGAAGGAGACAGGTCACAAAGAGCCTCCAGACTCTGGCTGAGGCAGGCACAGCAGAAAAACTCTGGCTTGAATAAGAAGTCATAAAAATTCCCAGTATTTACTCACATCATGTCACCACAAGAGCTCCTGCGACGCTGTGATGTGGTGTCACACCACAGCAGGCAACCCAGGTGACAGCAGTGCATTGGAGCCCTGAGTCTCTTTTGGCTCTTGCTGGTGCTGTAGCACCTGTAGGGCCAGCTCTCAACCTCACCCCAGTTCACAAACTGGCCTTTTGCTCAGTCAGGTGCTTGCTGCTGTCACCCACTCTCCCAGGAAGCCTGTTGCAAAGGTCACTGTCCCTCTTCAGTGTCTACATAAAGTCAGATACACCGATCTCTCCTCTACATAGTTCAGCCTGGTCCCAGGACCGCCTGCCCTGGATACACTGTCATAAGACAGCTTTGTGAATAGCTGTGCTTTGGGTGATGATGTAAAATTACAAACAGCCTGAAAATTAAAGCGTCTGTTTGTAGGACCTTGTGTTTGAGTCTGCTGTACTGCAAGCAAGGATGAGCAGCTCAAGGAGGTGCAGAGACTGACAGGGAGCAGAGGAACTGCCTCCAATAGGAAAAGCAGGAGCGTGGTATTGCTGCAGCACAAGTCCCTTTGCAAAAGTGCTGTGGTTCTGAGTAAAAGACAGCAACTTTGGCCTGGGACAAACCTGGCATACACAGCACACTTTGTTCCACCAAAGCCCACACTGCAGCTCAGCTTAGAAAAAGACTTTCATTTTGGACAGAAGAGTTCTGACGGCTGTGTGGGTCTTCTTGAAAAGCTGAATTTGTGTAATTATTGTTAAGCATTTCAGGCAGATCCATAATGAATAAGGTAATACAGTTAAGTGGCATTTTAATATCAACACAACGTTTCTGAGTGCCAGCAAGCACTTGAGTATAGAGGCAGTTTAGGTGTGCTAGGAAGGAAAGCCTGACAATGGACAGAGATGAAGAGCAGTAGCAGGATTCCCTCAGGAGTGCTCTGGCTCTCAAGCCCCGTTTTGTGGCTGTAATAAACAAGCACCAACACTGTATGTTACACATGTTCTGTAAAATGTACCTTGCGTGTCTGACGTGAGAGAGGAGCATCAGCAGGTTGGCCAGGCGAGTGGTCTGCTGCTGCAACGGGATTCCGCTCTTCGCAATAACCCACATCAAAGCATCTGTGACCACATTAAGCAGGTGATGCAGTTTTCTGTTGCTTTCAGGTTCTTCTGACAAGGGAAACATGCCTAAACAGAGAGAAAATTGCAGACATGAGGAAGAAAAAGAAGCTACAACAGTGGACTTTTTTTCTGATATCACGTTTCTACAGGATTAGAGAAGATACATTTCCTGACATCCACCCTGAAGACTGTACAAATGATGCTCCATGTGCCACACCAAGCTTCAGCTTCCATTCCTTTGCCAAAATTTGACGGCCATATTCTTTGCAAACTGAGCAGTTCTCCCAGATACTCCCATGACAACACATTGAATATAGACGTGCGCTCCATTCTCCAGGGCTTTTTTCCCTTTGAATTACTCTGTACTTTGAAATCCAGTAACTATTATGGATTACAGCATTATGCTTGCTCTAATCTCTTCTTGCTGAAAAAAACCCTCTTTTGCATGAGTATATCCTAAAGAGGGAGGAGAACATGGTGGGAGACACTGCTCATAGACCCAGCCTGCCATGGTCTCCCTACTGCTCACTGCAGGTCCATAATACAGCATTTACCTACAGTGGGAAACCTTAAAAGTCAGCAAAAAGAAGGGAACTGGGGGTAGAGGGAAGGGAATAAATCACCACTAAGGAGGTCTGAAAACACACAGTAACACCATTGATGGAGCAGAATTGATCTGGGGAGGGAGGGGATGGCAGTCCTCCCAAAGATACTTACGGAAGGACAGAGCTCCGGAACACCTTGAAAATTAGGAGTAAAAGATGAACTTTGACAAGAAAGGCGAGCAGGGAGAGGTGAAAGGAGTGATCTTTTCTGAAAGCTGAGGCTCTGAAGGAAATATGGCCGATGAACACAGCTTTTTGTTGGGGTTTTTGTCTTCTTTGTTGGTGTGAGGATTTGTTTTAGGAAAAAAAAAAGTCCAGCTTTTGTTGTCTGTTGAAATAATGGGATCCACCTTAAACAAGCAGGATAACTGCTGGACCACTCCGCTTTGGAACTGGGCTGAGAATTACACAGCAGCTCCTCGCTGAGAACAGTCCATGCAATGGCTGATATTTTGTTGTAGGATTTTCTGGACAACATTAATCACAAAATGTTTGGGAGAATAAAATTATTTCACTGCAGACTACCTTAAAGTGGCAAACACGCTCCTGTCTGCCTTGGGTGAAACACTGCAAAGCAAGCCTTTTGCAAAGCAAAGCTTGTATCCTGAAACTAAACTTGCAGCTGAGTACTTGCAATCATTTATACCAGTTAATTACCTTCAAGTAGGAACACATAAGCCTAATTAATCATCACTCAATTGAGTAACTGGTTTTACTACAATTAAGAATTAAGGAGAGGTTTGTAGAGCTGCACAGCAACTTCACACATCACCAGGATCCATGGAGATATGAGAAAAGTTCTTGCTGAAAAAGACATACCCACATCCTGGGTCCTGAGCCCCACCCTGTAAGAAGCTGTCAGACTCTGGGTCTTTCATGCAGTTCTTACAACAGGACATAGACCATGAATCCAGCAAATGATACAGCTTAGCATTTTCCTGAGCAAACATCCTTACTAATCTGGCAGTTAGAAGTCCTTTCCTATTGTTCTCTTTCAACAGCTTTATCTCATTTGAAAATTCTGCCATTTTTAGAGGCCGATTTCACAGCCACATTCGATATAGAAAGTACAGTTTAGTGAGTGTCAGAGCCAGACACATACTTACTGGAATTGAGGAGGATCATTGCCTTGACACACAGATACTCCTTGTGCTGCAGTTTCAGCTCTCGTAACCTTGAGGTCATGGCCAGAAGCATATCAAAGATCTCCAAAATTCCCTCTACGCATTTCCCCTCGTCCCTATGGAAACACATTCAAAATGTCATTGAAAAAGTAGAATGAAGAAAGTCCAACTCAGCCAGATAAAAAAGGCCTATCCACCTCATCTTTGGAAGAATTGAAAGGTTCTATCATGAAATCTAAATTGAAAATTACAGTGGTATAAAAGGTCAGCACCTCTAAGAAACTGATTTTCTCATTAAAGCACATGCAGGATGGACCACGGGTAAGTATGACCATATTTCTGTAAGAGGCTTTATCCTCACAGGCAGTGTAATTCTGATAATCAGTTTGAAACACTATAGTGTTTCACAGTACCACAGTATCACCTCAAATCATTCTCCAGATTTCTTTCACAAGGAGTTAGTACCTATTTGTACCTGAGGGAGGTCTGAGGACTTGGAGAATAAAAAAGACTCCCTAAAATAAGTTTCTTGGAATAATAGGAAACTTTTAAAGAATAAAACAAGCTCTACTCCGTCACCCAGCACCTTTTTCCTCAAAGGTGTGTAAGTATAAATAGATTGGGAAGGAGGAATGGAGCGTTCATGGTTTTGTGATTGTTTATTGCTATGTTTGCAAGTGTTTGCTGAATGCAGCTTTCTCCAGTTTGGATATTAGAAATGGTCCCATTTTCAGAAAACAAGCAAACAAACAACCTTAATTCCCTGCAATAGGTTTAAAATTAAGCAGCAGCAAATTTCACACCACTTTAGTTACTGTTCCAGTTTTCTGGTTAGGTCTTTTTTTACAGGTACTGGATTAAAAAAGCAATGAAGTAGTAAACAACACAGTATTCAAAAATTCACAGTACTGAACACAACACAACGTTCAAACCAATGCTTCTTATGCTTTCTGTAATATGCTGCACTTTTTTCTCTGTGATATTTCCAATAAGAGGAAGACCTAAGCACAGCAATGCAGGAGAAATGTAAAACTTCAAATCCTTCTGCTGTCCTGTAGAAAAGCCTCCTTATTTATCCGTATTCTTTCCTGCTGGTACATGGTGCTATTGAGAACAGCAGCAGTGGCAGGAAGAAAATCAGGTAGAAAAGCTACTTCAATTAAAATATGGCCTGACATTAAGTCTACTTTTTTTGAGGGAAATGGGGAAAAATTGCCAACGTAGTGCATTGCGTTGCTGTGTCAACACCTGCAGCATCCAGAGACCTGGACCATAAGGAACAAAGACAACAAAAGGCAGGAAAGATACAGAAAAGCTTCACACTGTCATGTGAAGCTACAGGAATTCAGGAATTTGCAAATTCAATAATACTGTTTGTACTCAGTATTCCTTAAGCCCAGGAAAGGATATGGAAACTCAGGACATTATTGTTACAAATACAAGTAAATTATGTGATTAAATAAAATATTAATAGCATATCCATACTTTATCCTCTTCCTCTTACCTCCAAATATGCTAATATGAAGTGCTCTCAAGAAATTTATTGTGCTCATACCTGTCTAATACAAGGTCTGGTGCAAAAATCAGTTTCCCAGGATGGTCAATTGATCTCCACATCAAACCAACCATTAAAACTTCCATCCAGCAACTCTCCAAGAGTCTTACTTGGTCATAGAGGCTGAGATCAATGAAGCCTAAAAAAATGAAAACAACATATATCAACCTCTTTATTTCTGTGTTTTGAGAAAGAAGTCTGAGTATATGAGAAACAAAAAGAAACAGAAAGAATTAGTTGTTGTGAAGAAAGCCAGAAAAGGGAGCACTGACACCAGAAGCAACATGCTGCCATCTCAGATAGAAACATAAATATATATTATTATCATTCTCAAATCTGCCACAAAACATTTGAAATAACACAGAGTGATATTCCAGTGCAATTACTCGTATACAGCTGGTGAAACTCAAGTGGCTGGAGAGGACTAGCCTTATGCTGGGCCACTTCTTTAGATGACAGTCCCACAGCATCCAGAAAGGCCTCAGAGAATCACTTGGCAAACTCACATTTGTTGGAGGTTACTGCATTGCACTGCGGAGGGCTCCGAAGAAATCAGTCTGTTCTTTCCCCAGAATGCAATTGATTGCTCTTTGCAGGTTTTTTTTAATCTCATAAGACAGACATGTTCCTGGGTTTCTTGCCTAACTGTTAAAGAACCCACATCTTCATGCCTCTGTGTTATCACTCCCTCTGTAAATGCCATGAGTTGGCCCTCTCCCATCCCTTTCCTGCTGCCTCCTTCCTCAAAACTGCAATAAACCAGAAGAAAACAAGCAAACAAACCCAAACAAAAAGAGACAAGGGTGGCTGGTGAAGGTAGCAGAGTCCCCCTTGCCTTCACAAACAGCATCCCAGCAGCAAGAAACAGGACTAATGTAACTGTTCCATCATTTAGTTCTCTCCAGAATTTACATGAAGGCACTGGATCACGCTGCAGCACAGCCAGAAGGTAGAGACAGTCATTGCCCTCGTTTTCCCTCCCCCTGCAAAAACACACTAGGAAAAAAAGATGTATAGAAGCCATAGGGACAGAAATAAAATTCACACACCCTGAACCAAAAGGCCAGAAGTGTAAATTATCAAAATGCAAGTGGGAAAGCAGACTGCTCAGCCAAAGAGTAAAACAGATATGATGAAGTTCAGTGGCCAAAACCAAGATCAGGCCACTTTTCAAAGCAGATCTGATTGATAGGTCTCTATCCTATCCAAAAGTGCTTCATTTTCAGAATTTCATTTCAGATTTTCATTTTCATTCCACTTTTCTACTACTCTGCATGGGGAAAACTCATTACAGCCTGGCCATGGGAGACAGGTTCCCCATAGTTTGGGTCAGATAGCTGAGGTCTTAAAATACACGCAGTATGTTTGCACCATCAAAGAATCTGCTGGCAGTTTCTTATACAAATGCTCTGTGTATTTTAATATTGTTAAACTACTAAGCTGGAAGACAGTCGGTGACAGCCTTGGGTTGATATAAACTGGGTAATGTGCACACACTCTTATCATTAACAAAAGTGCTGCCTTTCAAAATGGCTTGCTCCTCATTGTGTAAGAAGGGTAAATAGGAGCCAGTGAGCAGTACCTTCCCTCCTGGATTTCATTGTCACATAATTTACTACAGAATCCACAGCCAACAACAGATTATCTGCCTGACACACACTCAAAATTATAAAAATGCTTTCAGAAAAATAATCATGGAAGTGTGAATGGCAGAAGCTGAAAGTGGTGGCTTCCTGGGAAACAGCCAAGAGACATTTCAGTTTCTTTAAACAAACATTTACACAAGAGTGCCCTGAATTCTCCAGCTCAAACAAACAGCTATGTGGTTTAAAAACCATCTATCTCAGTTGAGTGAGAGTTTAGATCAAATCCCAATGTGCAATCTACAGATACTTCAACATCCAGATTTATCCAGATGTCAACTGCTAAACTCACATTATCAGTGCTAGCAGTATGAATTGTGACCACTGAGCACAGCCATCAGGACAGTACCTTTCCTTTTGCTAACAATCTTGTGCGTTAAAGACTGAGGACAGCACACAACCACCACAGCTTCTACTGAAGTGTTAGAAGTCCTAGTTTATTTGCTGCAGAATTACTTACTTTTCTATGGCTGTACTACATGTCCTTTAAATTGTGTGCTCTACACCTAATCGCTTCATTGTAAATTACTAAGACTAGAAAAACTCCTGTGCTGGATGTGCAGGCACTAGCAAAAGGCACGCTGCTCTGGCCAGCAGCACACTAGGCTGCATAATGAATCCGAATTTCAGCATTATGACAACATTCTATCAATTAGCAACACAGTTCAGCTTTGAATCACATTGAACTATCTTAGACGAGGTAAGCAAAGTAAAAGGCAATTACAGAAGTTCTGTCATCTGACAATTGAGGATTGAAATACTTGCAATTGAGAAGGAAAAAATCCATGTATCAGATTCTAGTTTACTAAGCAACAAAAATACAATCCATTAAACTGAAAGTATAGACACAGGCACAGAGTACAACTGCTAACAAAAGAATTTCATTAAATATCATATATGAAAAAAAAAAAAAAGCCCTCAAAATTTATCTTTCCTGTTTAGGGTTACTGTAAACATGAGCATCTGTTAAGGAGAAAGATTTTCTTTCCCTTTCAGTGCGTGTCAAAATAGTATCCAATAATAACATAGAGGTAAAAAATGGGCTTCTAAGCCCAGGCACACAAAACCAAATATTGAGCTTTACAGAAATTAAAATTACTGCTCAGTGGGCCATTACCCAAGAAGTCTGTACATTTTTTTCCTAAGAACCAAACTCCAGGAACCAGGCATGGATCCAGATGATTAATGTCAGGCCAGAAGCTTCAAAACCTGAAATTCCATGTCCTGAGCTTTAGACATCATGGTTATTTTAACATAAAAACCAAATAAATCCACATTGAAGTAAACGTTCTAACTGCCATGTGCGACGGCAATATTATTTACATTAGGAACACACTAAACAATCATGCCTACTTTTGGCATTGCTCTAAAATGGTGTTTCTGATCTGTGTAACAGGAGTGATCAGAAAAAAAATCCAAACCAAACATACAAGATGAAGCATCAATATTGCCTGGGACTGTTTTAAAGGAGGTTGACTGTTTCAGTGGGTTTTCTTTATACAGTTCTCTTACTGCCAAGGAAAGGTTTTTTTTTTCTGACATATGTTGAAAAGAAACTAAAAGCGATCAATGCCAAAATTTGGGTTGGTTTGGAAGCTGATCGTTAAAAACAAATAAAAAAATCAATCTCAGCCGGCTGAAGTTTTGGGCTTGTGGTTGTTTTCTGCATAAAAAAAGCTGACATAGTTTAAAAAAAAAAAAAGAAATTAAGAATAATCAGAAAATGGAAAGGCTGTTTGGGGTTTTTCCCCCATTCAAATATTCCTTAAAATGAGGTCATTTTCAAAGAATTCCCCTGGTTTTCCTCCAGAATTCACTTCCTACCAGGTTAACATAACCATACAGAGTCCTCTGAAATGGTCTTTTTAATCAAGTTTTTCTGATTAGACAAGAAATTATAGCAGTCAACACTATTTACGGATTTGGGCTTTCAGTGTAAAACATTCCCCACTAACAGCAAAACCACTATTGTGCTGCAAATGGCTAGATGGCTTAAGATGTTAGAAATTGCATGCAAGAGCAACTATGCTTTTTAGCAAAATGAACAAGTATGTGACTCACAACAGATAGCAAACTGTGAGCTAGGTCACTGTCTAAATCAAAATACATCCAATTGAATTACTGAGAGCAATAACTGTTCATTATTTTATGATATAAAAATCTTAAGACTTTCATACTCACATTTACTGTGCTGTGCTGTTATTTCAGGGTAGACAATGACACATTGATGGCAAAAGCATTGACTTAAATAAACAAAAACAAGACTGAAATACTTACCAGGAATTTTTTTGGCCCAACCAATCATGTGAACCAGCTCTTTGTCTGCCAGTTTTGTCAGGGACATCATCATGGAGGCCTCCGTGAATGGTTTGCTGGGACGACTCACCAGCACGTTGGGAGGCTCCGCTTCAAGTAGCGTCAAAACAAATTGCTCTGGACTAATTGTGCTGAGCAGGATCTCTTTTACACGGGTTGCGGTCTCACTGTATTTCTTAGCTTTGCCAATGCAATGCATGTGATCTTCTGAATTACGATGGCTACGCAGGATCCGATATCCACAACGTTCTCTTCTTGAGCCTGACATGAGAGACATGTGATGGCATTTTTCTCTTAGTGCTGCATTATCTAAATCCAAATGCTTGGGGAGAAGCAGGAAAACCCTTTAATTTTGGATATTCCAGTACTGAGCATCAAGCTTCAGAATTCCTAGAGCACTCAGCATTGGCTTAGCTTTGCTTCCACTGACTTCAGCTGAGGCTTTTGTTTCTTCTACTAAATAAAAAATAACTTTTAAAAACACTTGCTTTTGATCTTCAGTTAAATTACTTTAAACACCCAGGGGAAAATTCCCACTGACATTAAAAGAGAGATAAATCACGTCTTTAAATGCAAATAAAGATAGCTGTTTGTAAATTCTGTTTGGAAATTCTGGTTTAGAGGTAAACTGCGGGAAGAGAAGACTTCGGGAAGTCTGGGCCATGATACAGAGTAAAGATGTAGCCAGAAGCACAGCTGGGCCTCACTGCTAGCTGGCTGATCAGCTAGGGACTTACTGAGGTGCAACCCATTTTTAACCTACATCCCGTTAAGCCAGCAGGAGTTTCTCCAAAGCTAATTCAGGTATCTACTATGAGAAAGAGCAGGCCCCCTGCTTGGAGGGTTCTGCATCCAGAATGCAATTTCTGTTGTAAGGAGGATCCCTTTAAATTCTTGCACTTAATTTGTTGTTCGTTCTATCAACACCAAACATTTTCCAGTTCTCAGCCAGTGTTATTGGTAGGATCACTGTTACCTGTTCTTGCATAGATGGCGTGGAAAGAGTCTAAAAGCATCTCCAAAATCATGGGTATTTGCTAAAACATTCAGCCATGGCTTCTGCTTCACTCACCCCTTCAGCTTATTCTATAACGGGGACTGTGTTTACTGATTTACAGATAATCCTTGGCAGTAACTAATGCACCATAGATTGTACCGTGTTGGAAATCAGGATATTAAAAAATATTACGTTACTGAAGAGATCCTTCGTCTGGAATCTTTCTGCACTTAACATGTCTAATATCACAGCTAAATTGTCCTCTAAATCTTTCAGAAGTTAATTTTTTGTGCTGGTCATCAACACACTTTTACTGATATATGATACCCAAAAGTTCAATTTTCATAGGTATTAAAATGCCTGTGCTAACATGAATCTATACTACGTCAACATTTATTATTGCATGCACAGAGACTAATGGAGTCTGAAAGTGTAATAAGTTCTTTCATTTGGTTTCAATTCCACAATAAATTTGACAAAAGCATCCTTTTTGCTACTGCTACTACCCTGACATTACTGTATTTATGAACTCTTTTCAGTGTATTGCCTGAAGACTTCATGCCCTGGTCACAAACTGGTTCTTCTTCAATAGGGTATGTAACTAAAGCCTTCATAAAGTGTTTGAAGACAAAGAAGTAAAGGAATGATGAAGATGTAACAATCCTAAGAACTTGTAATCAGTGACAAAAAACAAACTGCCTAGGCTACTTTCAGGGCTATCAAAGGAGAATGTTCAGCCTATGGTCTGGGCACAACACGCTGCAGACAAGTCAACAGCAAAGGCTTTTCAGTTCACCTGGAGAGACCAGGTACTCCAAGCCACCTACTAGAAAGACCAGAGGACCTGGGTGTCAGCTTCTGGCAGGGCAATAGGCTTGACCAGCTGCCATAGACCTGTTTTTGCATGTGTGTGTGTATATGTGCTCACGAACACAGGAGTGTTTGCACCTGGAAGAACAAAGGGTCCAGAGGCCAACTCCTGGATAACACTGACTTTCTAAAGCTACTTACTGGAGGGATCCATAGCACAGGTGTGTTTCTGTGGCCATTTGTGGGAGGGAAAGGCTGAACACTAGCAACTGGTGTGAGGCTGCAGTCCCAAAGGCCATCAGCTGAAGAGATATTGGCATCCAATGGCCAACTACTCGACAGAGTGTCTAAACCCAGCTACTGAAAGGATTCATATTGTATGAATGTATATATTCTCCACTGCTTGTTTGCATGAGTACTGTATTTTCTTGTCTCTGCTGGTCCATGCGGCTGACTACAGATACGCATATTGTGTGTATGTGCCTAACAACAGTACACACTCAGACTTGCTACTTGTGGACATGGGAATGTGGCAGTTTCCCTTGAAAAGTTACTGGATTCAGTGATTCCTACCATTCTTCATCCATAGCCACCAGGCATTGTCTAAATTCCATCCAGGCAATGCAATTCTGGCCATGGGTTTCAATTAGCAAACAGATTCAAACATAAGCCAAATTAAAAATAAAGGCAGTGGGGCCACAAACAAAAATCAATTCCAGATGCTGAAATTAATGACATGGCTTTGTCTTGCTAAATAAGATGCTGGGTGAATGCAGCCTCTCAGTGGTGGAGGTTCCTCAGATGAAGTGGCTTTTCAGGTCACAATCATGGCTTTTGTCTTCAGCTATCAAGCACGATTTGAGTCAACCCATGAAAGGGATGAGATGCAAAGGCCAGCTGGGTACACCCTGAAGGCATGGAAAAGAATGGATAAGGGCAGACTTTCAGGATGTGGAATTCTCAACTGCATATTGTTATCATTCTCACTTGCTACATGTTTAGTAAACCACTTCTGATGGAATAGAGAACAGGATGATCACTACAGAAGTTCCCAATATCAAAGAACACCCTCTACCTGGAAATGCAAGAGACTGAAGACAAGTAGGCAATGATGGTTCAACAAACAGTCCTCAGTCACAGAGGAATCCAAGTGTAAGAAGGCATTTGGAACTGGAATCATTATCAGCTGGAAGTCCAGCTTGAAAGTCTGCACAATTTGGCCAAGGATGGTTTTGCATCCTTAAGAGGAATATGGATAGGATAAAATGGGTTGAGTACATACATGATGTTTGCACAAGTAATGGATTGAAGGAAAACAATCAGTGATTTGCAGAACCAAATGCTTGGTCAAATGACATCTAGTTAGAAGATGCCAGAGCAGGTGAACAGTACTTATGGAAAGATGGCGTATCAGCAAAGACAGTCAGAACTTGAGACATGTTATGGTATATTCATGAAATCAGACTTGATGATGATACTCTGAAAAAAAAAAAAAGGTTACCTGGAGAACTGAGCAAGTCATGGAGCAATTTCTTCAACCATTTGTCTGGGCAAATCCTTTCCTTCATTATAGAGTCAAAAGACAGCAAGACAGACTAATTTCTACAAAGACGCTTGGATGATGTAGTGAATGTTTCAATAAGCTTCACTGTGCTAAGCCTCATTTTGGACTAATGCACAAAGGTCAAGAGGACAATTTTAAAGTGCCTTGGCAGCTTCAGAAAAACATGAGAATGTCACAGTGGGCTGCAGACTCCTCTGAAGTCATGTCATGCACGGAAGTATGTAAATATTTTCCACCAGGGAAGACAAAGAGGAAAGGTCGACAGTGAGCTAAGCAACTGGAACAGAAGTACAACTCTGGAGAGATGAGGAAATACTTAGATATCAGGGTGCTCTCTCTTCAGAGATCCATAGCTCTGATTTCAGTATGAATGTGTATTGTAGAGAGAGTAACCACCAGGAGGCATCCAAACTAAAGCATGAAAAAACCCTACACATTGTTTCTACTATTGAGAAAGCAGAAGAACGTTGAAAATGGGTATCTTGAAGGACAAAACAAGAAAAATAGCACAGAGGAACTAAAAGCCATAGGCAGTACAGAAGAGAAATTTTCTTGGGCTATTAAAAAATACCAACTACTCCATGACAGACATAGTTTTCATAGAGAAGTTTTCAGTTAGGGACCATATCTACAATTATAAAGTCAGAAAAAATACTGGTTTAAGAGGGAATTAGCATGAGGAGACGCCTGATGACACAAGGAAGAAATTCCAGTGGTTTGGACATACCTGCCAGAAGCAATGTGTGGTCAAGCAAGCACTTGCAACCAGATCATTGACCCTAATTCAATTTCTTGCACTGAAATAAACCAAGCACATTCTTGTGTGCTCCTCATCCTCAGATCAGCTGCCCTTAGCTCTCCTATACTGTCACCCGAACTTCTGTGGCATGGAAAATATCAGGCCTTCGGTGGCAACACTCTAATTATCCTTTCTAATGCACTATAGCAAAGATTTTTAAATAACATTTTGTAACCCATCCAAGATATAAACACACAGGTGTGTTTATAACCTTATATATATACATATATAAACCCAGGTGTGTTTGTATACACCTGTGTGTGTATACAAACACACAGGTAAGAGAACAGGTACTTTAACAAAGATCAAAGAAAGAAAAAGAAACAAATATTTTTAAATTAAAAAATAATAGTCCAATATCCTGTTCTAACTGATATAATCTTGGACAATTTTTAGCCACACAGCTGCACTTCATGCTCTGTCTTAATATAATTCAGTCAGGTTGTGATATTTACTGACAGTATTAAAGGTCTCAATAGTTGTGAAGGGTTCTTACTGGGAAATAGCAATCACCTTTAAATTACTTTAGGTTATTTAACCGAATCAGATTTTATGCATAGCCAGAGCTTATAAAAATAAAAATGCTTTATTTAAAATGTAAAAAGTTCTTATAATCGCATCTCCAGTGCAGAAGCCAAACCAGGAGTGTTATGACATTTCTGCATAAAAAAACTTGTTAGGAAAAAATATAGGTGGTGATGAAAAAAAAGGGGGGGAAGAAAACCCAATCAAAGCAGATTCTGAATTATTATTTGCAATTTTTAATCACCATATATTGCCAGAGCAGTGGAAGGCTGATTCACTGAGCAGTGCATAAACCAGTTTCTCAGTAATTAAGAGATACCACTCGCATTTCTACAGTAAAATTCATTCTGCTTGTATTTAAAAAAAGTGCATTGTAAGATTACACAACTATGAAAACATATTTCAGATTGCTAGTTGCTTGTCAATTAACACATCAGAAAGTAGCAGCCTTTCCAATTAACACCCATTTCAACAACAGAAGGGAACTTCAGTACTTTCTAATCAAATCCAAAATTTAGGCAGGACCCAGAAATCTTATGTGTATGTCTGCCAGCATCCAACAGGTATGTTTAAGTGCTTATAAAACTATATATTATAAATAATTGTAGGCCAGCTTCATATTTGGCTTAATCAGACACAGAGATGTGGATTAACCAGCGTGAAGTCATGGCATTAAAATACATAGAGCTTCCCAGATAACAGACTATTTCTGACTTCACCACAAATTCCCTAACTTATCCTTAGTAGCTAATATTCATTCATATAAAGGTAATTCAGGCAACTGCAGAAATGCAGAGGATGATAAAATTCCTCCTCCTTCCTACAGCACTCTCCTTATTTAGATGTATTATTTGCACAAGAAAACAGCTGTATTCAGCTGAGAACACTGAGCCAAGGGCAAGACCTCAAACTACAGCATCAAAGACTACATGGGTATATGATCACGGGAAGATAAGAAGTAAGAGACACTGAAAAAGAAGTCACTAAAATGAGCTCACTTACCCATGAACAAGCCACAACAAGTATTATTAGCAGTGAAACACGCTATTTTTAAAGCAACTCCTGCTTTACAGATTCTTTGAAAATGGCAAATGCTCTCTGTTATGGTGGGCAGTTACATGGCACATTGCTCTTGACATTGATTTTGGTCCCTGGCAACTGCTAATGTAACTAACCAGTTCAGCAGCAACTGCAGGTTCTACCACTGAATGTATTAAAATCAGTTTAGTCGGTGTTTGAGTTTAAAACTCACTCAAGTATACATTAGTAAATCATTATTACTCCAGTCACCCTTGAAAGCAAATGCAAATCTGGTGAGTACACCTGTATTCAGAGAGCAGATCTACTGACAAAGAAGCTGCCATCTGCCATACACACACAAGAATACGAGCTGAAATTACAGTAATTTCTATAATAGCTAAAACATAATTAATACATCTTATATGCAGAAAATGCTATGAAATATTTTTGCTCCACTTACTTTCTGTATGAAAAGTAATTTATAGCATTCCAAAGTGCTCTCCGGAAACTGCACACAGTAGCTGCACATAGTAGCTCACACAGGACATAAAAAGAGCCAACTCCTGAACCATATCAGCCCACAGAGAGTTCTGGTTTTCTTTCTGCAAACTTGTTGAATAATGCCAGTATTCAAAGGCAGTATCCCTCCATCACGCCTTAGTATGGCCCCTCAGCCTCCTCACTTGGGGCAGGGAGGGAGCAGAAAGGAGGAACTTTTGGAACATTTTTAATATGTTGAGAACTGGCATCTGAGAGAAAAGGAGTGGGATGGAGTGGAAGAATAAAAGGTAAGCCTAGGAACCCCTTATGGAAGAAGGTCTATTTGGGCCTCAAGAACCAAAAAAAGAAAAGCACAAGTACAGCTGCTCGCAGAGTGGCTATAGCTGAGTGATGAAGTAACTCCCCTCTTCTTTATTGCCTTTAGCAAACAGCCTATAGTCTGTTTCAGCTTCTCAGGTAAACACCAGAAAACTCCAAGAGAAGATCAATTTTATCCCAGTCTGGTTTATTTGAGTTTGCTGGGAAGAGTTTACTGCAGTATTTCTGTTTTCCTTCTTCCTGTTGACAGTGCCTTGCAATTATTTTTCTACCATTGCTGGTAGTCCTAGTGCCAAAACCTGACAGTAGTGTTCTTGATTGGAACAGCACGCAACACAGATTTCCCACAGTGAAATCTGCAGCTGCAGCGTCCAAGCCCCTTATTGTGCTTTTGGCAATGATGGTATATTTTGTAAGAAAATTCATTGTCACATTAATACAAAGCACCCCAGGCTAGCTTCCACTGAAATATGTATGGCTTGTTGGGTTGATACTCAACATTTCTGAATGTTATGGCATCCAAGAGAACTTCAGACCAGGAAACTCCAAAGCCACATTTGCCTACTGTCTCCTCCCCTTTTAAAAATGGCAAGTACTGCCTAATCACATTCACACACAGAAATCTATGCTATTCACACACATTTTTTTCTCAAGGTGTCTATTGGTAAGATGCAAAATAAGGACTTAAAGATTTGATCCAAATAGTACAGAATTTTTATGGAGAGCTTTCATAAACTACAAAGTAGTAATTGAGGTTCTTTTATCACTTCTGCTAGACAGCAAGTCTTCACTGAGCAAAAATGCACTTACAAACCATTCTATCTTGTTCACAGTTTTAGCAGATGTGAACCAATGTATTCACTAAGTGACCTGGAAAAGGAGCAAAGGTGGGGGGAAAAGCTCCATTAAAAAGAAAACATACTCTTTTACGGCTTTTCTACAATGAAAAATTGGCATTAAAGCATGCTCTAACAAGACAAAATTCAAAAGATAATCACTCTGGTCTGCAGGAAATGGCATTTACACTTTATGGAAGAAATACAGTCTTAAAATCTGTCTAGTTTAAATGCCTGTCACAACGTGTCCATGCATCAGCATTACTCACAGACGCCGCTTAACTGATCAGGCAACTCAGAAAATTCTGAATAATTTTTCTATTCATTTTTCTGAAATTAAACTGCTGAGACTTTCAAATAAAATTCTCCAGAGTCTCAGATTTCAGTGCTGCTACTTAGAAAACTATTTTTTAAAAAATGAAATTCCTGTTAACAGATTCAAAGTGTCATTTTTGCTCTGGCACAGTCATTAATGTCCTACAACATTCATTATTGCAGGAAAATATGCTTATGAATATGTGACAAGATTAAAAGGAACACAGGCTAAGACATAAGTACATATTGTTATTTATTACTTGTAATACCATAGTGCTTATGAGGTCTTCTCACAAACCAGGACTTCCTGGACGATTAGAATGAAAGTATTAGTTTCAGGAACACATTGGGGAGGACCACCTTATAATATCATACTGGAATCAATCTTTACAAAAGCTCTCCAACTCTAGAACTGGGGCTTGATAGAAAGCTCTGTTCAAAAAACTTTGGATAAAATATCAGAGATCAAAAAAAAGACAGTACCACCATTCAAAAAGTAAGATTTCAAAAGGAGTCTCATTTGCAAGTGTAAAGTTTTCCTTTCTGGAGGCCAGACAGCGAAGGTAACTAAGACCATAATAATGAAAAACATCCATAATTCTGAGATGCACCATCAGTGCAGAAGAAAGAAACTTCATATAGCAAGAACTAGACGACTTGAGCAACAGAAGCTGAATATACTTTCACAAGTACAAAAATAATACAAGGAGCAATTGAAATTGTAGCTCTAAGCCGGGAGTTATCAGCTAGAAATGAATAGGGAAGCTGAAATCAACCATGAACAAGACAAACAGGATCCTGGGTTGTACGCTGGGAAAAGCTCCCATGGTAAGAGATCCTGATGCTACTACTGTGAAGAGAGTTCACAGGAATACTGTCCTGTGATTCTGATAATCCAAGTGAAAGATAGATTAATTCTGGAGCAGACTGAGGAACAAGTTACCCTGATGATTTTCAGATACTTTCCTATTTTGCAAAAGGAGGAGACCTCTTGGTTTCTGAAGCATAATAAAACAAAGATCATGAGGGGATGTGATGCAGACCATAAACACAACCAGGCCATTAACAATAAAGAGGAGCTACAAGACAATGTTGCCAGAAAAAGAAATGGCCATTCACTTTCAGCAATAAATGGAGGCTGGAATTCTAAAGAATTCTCCTAATAAAAGAAATAATATTCTGCAAACAGCCTTCAGATCAAAGCAGTGAGAGGATTAAAACAGTGCTTAGCCTTGAAATAGAAATAGGTATCTGCATTAAATGGGGTGAATGAAATGCATGCCTGCAAATCACAGCAGACCAAGCACAGGGCCCTTCTTTTCACTCCAGCATTCCGGTACAATGTTTTCCCAGCCTATTTCTATCATATACATTGGAGAATCTGTAAGAAACAACAACAAACCTTGGCCACGAAAGTATATTAGATATTGAAATATCTTTCAAATTACTTTCTTCTTAAAAGTAACCTTTAAAATATAATCTGTAAATGTGCAACTACCTTGAAAACACGTCACTGCAAGTACAAGATAGGAAAAGAGAAAAGGTTGGATAATTCTGAATGGTGCAGTAACAAAGAGTGTTTGTTCACTACTTCTTTTGATAGAAGAGCTGCGTGGCATCATCTGAAAATAGCTTGTTGTAAAAAAGAACAGCCTATCCACTGCCTTCCCCTCACTACCCCACCAAAGCTCCACACAAAGAAGCCTGGCAAGCAGGGATCTGGTTCTTGACATGACAGGGGATCAAGCTGCTGTGGGATGTTGTAGATGCTAAGACTTTACAGGACTAAAAGGAGGGACAATGCAAAATATTAAGACACATACGAGAAAACTCTTCTAAATCAGAAGTCCTCAACTGCTAATTTCTGGGACCTGAGTTGTCAGCAGTAGTTTCACAGAGGTGCTAGTCTCATTCTTATACTCCTCCCAAAGCCACTGTTGAAGGCAGAATACTGGGTTAATTGACTACTGCTTTCATGAGGCACTGCGGTTCTTGCCTTACATTCAACCAGCAGAGCATAGTACAGGCTCATCTACCCCGTATTAGAAAGGATTTCAGTTTGATTTGAGACTCAAGCAGCTGCTAGTCTTGGGTTCCCACTCTGCAAAACACAGCATGGAAGTAAACTGCCTTCAGAGAGCTCTGCAGAGGTACTGTGGCTTTCATGTGCCCAACCTACACCTTACCTCTTCCCATGGGTCTTCCTCTGAAAAGGGAAATCTTTTGCGTTAAGAATTGGTACATTCCTTCCTATAAAACCAGCTTAATCCTTGCTTTAATTGGCTGTTGTGCCTTTTGAGGATTCTAAGAAAAAAGGAAAAAAAAAAAAAAGGCCAGCAAAACCAAACGGTCAACACAGACATGCAAAACTCACCGCATTTCATCATTCCCACTTCATAACATTTCCGTAGCCGGCACGCCTGGCAGCTTTTGCGCCTGTTTTTATCTATCGTGCACTGATTGGTAGCTGGGCAGATGTAATCATTATGTCCTGCAGAAGAAGAAGTGGAGTAAATTTAACAGCTCCAAAAGTCTCTCTGTCATTTCCCAAACCAGGACCTTCTTGTTTTGAAGCATCACAACTTCACATGCATCTATCTAAGCTCCACTAATTTAACTGATGAACAAATGTATGTTTTCTTTTACTGAAAACTTCAATCTGTGGCCTCAAAAAGTAATCAGGCACATACGCCAGTTTTTAGTGATAACTGTTAGACAACTAAGCACCTTCTAATACCAACTCATTTATGAAAATGAGACATACACTCTTCTGGAAATTTGTTCCCAACCTCCAGCTTCTTACTGGGACTCTTACAGGTGGTAGAGAGTAAATTATTTTTTCCTCAGCAGAGTTGAAAACAGCAGTCAGTGCATACAGCTCTAGTCCTGCAAAGATTTAGGTAAACTACAGCTCTATTTAACTGTACTCTCTGACTTGGTGAGTTCCAGGAATGAAGAAGGCTTTGGAGGATTGGCTCTGGATCAAAGTCAATTTAAAAAGCAGCTCAAGATAGAAAAAAGACTAGTTTAAAATGACTTGTACTGATTAGTACAAAAAGCCCGAGTAGAAGGTACAACTTATAGATAATCTGGACAAGTGTTTCTCTTATTTTCACCATTTTCCACTACAGCCTCTTCTGTTCTCTTCTCCTTTTCTCCTGCCTCATGTCACCCCTACCTAAATCCCTTTATGTGATTGTATTTCATTAATCAGTAATCTGGTCCCAAAGCTTTATTACTGTAAACTGGGGTGTGCTCTAGGTGTAAATACAGACAAATAACCTCCTGCCAAATACTGCAAAGGGTGAAACAAATATTCACTCATTTACAGTTGTTACTTCTCTCAGTTTGTGGGTTTTAAAGCTATTTTTTCAAACTTTAAGAATAGATTAGCCAAAGATAGTGTTGCTAGAGGCTTTTTTTTACTTGATGGAAGTCCAAGAGTTCATGCCCTAAGAGTAACTGTTTAACTGAAGCACTGTGACTATTTCCTTGCAAAAATAAAATAATTTTAACCTTGAATTTTTGAACTGGTAATTTTAAAAAGATCAGGTTACAGTTTGTCCCATTTCCTACTGGCAGATACGACTGAAAACCAAATTACTGTTTATCACTCTTCACACAACATGCGGGGAAAAGGAGGAGGAAGCATTCTGTTGCACTATAACCCAAGCACACAGGAGTAAAAAGTGGTCAAAAACTCCTGTGACCCTGGGATAATTTAGCCTGCAAGCAGATGTTTAGGGATGTGGGACAAATACACTACAGTACAAACTTGGGCAAGCAGAGAAGACTGCACACAGTTGCTCAGTCATACCATTTAATTTTAATTAGACATCGGCCCGATGTTTTTGGTCTATAAGTAGGCCCAGAAGATTTTTGGTTTTATAAGCATTACCCCTCATACCAACAGTTATAACTGAGTGCTTGCTAGTGTTTTATGGCAAGAACTTACTTTCATTTACTTGAATTACAAGCAAATGTTACGTGACAGGGTACATTAAGGTGTACAAAAGGCCACAATGGGTACCTTGTTCATGGCCAAACTACATGCGAGCAACCCAGAGCAAGCAAATAATTTTCCTGACAGAAAACACTTTGAGATCCAATTCAGTCTCCATTTGTGACAAATGGAAGGCAAAGTTCTCTTCAATTATTTTAGAAACCTAAAGTACCTGCACTAGTGTATATAAGTTGTTATTCGTCCATGCAGAAATTGCACAATAAATTGGGAAGCCAAACAAGTTTTGAATTAAAATTGATACTAATGGTGACACCAACTCGCTGTATTGAGCCAAAACAAAAAAAAAAAAAATCTCAAGATTGCCACAGGCTTTGTGTGCAGAAGAGGAAAGGAACATTATAAACTGAAAAATGACAGGATTTTCTGTTAGTATCTGCACGTAGTATCTGGTGTCGATCCAAGTAAGTTTCCACCACTAGACCCCAAGTGAGGCCAAACATGTTAACTAGAGCTATGGATCAAGAAATGAAGAGGTCCAAAGTTCCAATACTATGCATCAATCACTGCCTATAGGCTGCGATAACAAACATGGAGACCTACATTTACTTCATACTGCAGCCACTCAGCAAATCTGAACTAAATACCAAATATTTAACGATTAAAACACTAAAGTACAAATCTTGAAGAGATCTGGCAGTGGAAGAAATACTGCAGTGTAGGCTGTTGGGGGTGGAGGGCTGAGAAATAACAAAAATCATTTTTGTACCTAATACTTGCTCCACATATTTTTATATCCTACATATTGTGTAGGTATTATGTGCTATGACTCAACAGCTCCAGGCAACATGCTCTTGTTGAGAATGGCTCCTGGCTTGAAAAGACTCCAGATATTTACCTACTCTGTGTCTATTATAAAAAATGCACAATTACTATATCTTCTTTGTGACACAAGCCGCAATCAGATTCACAGGTCTTCAGTGCCATCCCATTGAGACCTTTGCTGCATGACCTTCTCATGCTGTGTATTCCACCTCTTCTCTAAAGAAATCAGCTGCTCACTTTGTAATGTTTCCAGATCTTGATAACATAAGAGCCAAGAGATAAGTTAGTTAAATCATGGGTTGCTCTATTTTCAGCTTGCAGCACCACATGCCAGGATTTTTGGTCAACTCATTACTAAATCAACCACTGCAACCCCTGAAACAACATTTTTGAGCGAAGTTATCAAAAGCTGATAGTCCTACCTTGAATACTTCTTTTAAAGAATGCTTTGCAGCCTTCACATGACCAGACCCCATAGTGGTACCCTGAAGCATAGTCACTGCAGACTGCACAGAAGTGGGCATCCCGTTTTGAGCCAGGAGTATTTGCAATTGGGCTTGTACAGTCATTGCCATTAGTTTTTCTTTTCAATGTTTCTCTGATAGAAAAAAAAAAAAAAAAAAATCTGTCATAAAAGAGGAAAACATTAATCTACATTGCAAATACTTTCATTATTTTCCATTGTCTTCTATTCTCCCTCTATAGAGTCTTCTTATTACTGAAGACAGGATACTCTTTCACAGGAGAAGCCTTTTTCTGCTATGGTTATCTAAAGCATAAAGTCTGATTCCCAGAGCTTGCAATGTTGAGAAACTATGAAGTTTTAAAATACTTACAGGCATAAAACTGGACTGCTGATGTGTTATTCACATGAACTCTGGGAAAAAAGGAATTTGCAAACCAAGTGGTCTTTGCCTTTGGGAAGCTTTGCATGGAAAACGTGAACTCAGACAGCTCAGTTGAACATGATAAATGCTACCACGAGCAGAGGAGCAATTGTATTGTACTGTTCTCAAGGCAAAATTTTAGATGGAGCAATACACGCATCTGTTTTCAAGTATGTCACCCTTTAAATAAGGCTTTGTTCATTCAATGAGATGCTGAAGACAAATATCTTGAGATGTGAATCTCAGGCTACAAGACGAAGTAACAATGTTAGATAAAGCTTTCTGCTCAAGGTGACAACCCACACTGATCACCCTACTGCTAAGTAAAAGGTAGTCTGAATACAAAAAGAATGTAAAAACACAATTAATAAAATACTTCCATACATTAAAAGAAAAAATGCTCCATATAAATTAGCAATATATATGCATTCCTAAAGTGCTGCAAATAGTTACAACTTAATGGAACTATTTTTAGGAACTGGATTAAAATTAGAACAGGATAGGCACGTGAAACAACAGCCAATTCCTGACAAGATCCTGCAAACAAACAACAGAGGAAAGGAACTTAGATAATCAGTGAAGAGGTTTTTATATATAGGAAGCACATCCATTGTACTTTTTTATCAGGGCCTCATTTTCTTGGTGGTTTTGGCATGTCTTACCTTTGCAGAATCATAGAACTATTAAGGTTGGAAAAGACCTTTAAGATCATAAAATCCAACAGTAAATGGTCTAGGCAATTCCAAGACAGACAGAAAATAGTGCCATGCACAAATGCTCAGCAACAGTTTGACAAAAGAAACCTGAGAATCAATTTATAGGTATAAACTTAAATGCAGAGGCAGAAGTTAGAAACTCTAGAATTTTCCTCATCCCAACTTCCAGATTTTTTATGGAGGAGGGGAAATACAAGTTTGGATGAGACAGCAGGTAGCACGGTTTGACTTCTAAAGCACATTGCCAAGGCAGAAGGAACCTGTTCACTAACAAGAGCAAGTTTAAACGGAACAGCAGAAGCATGCTGAAAATGCTATCAAAGAGACTTTAACTACCATAGACTTTGTGCTGGATTCATGACAGAAGATAAGGACAAACACACCCACGTGCCAAATAAGTACTCGAGGAGAATGTGCTCAGTTTCCTAGCAGAAAGTCTGAGCAAATTTCGAACAGAAAAAATATGGTATTTGTTGTTTCATTAAGTTACTGCAAGCTTTTAAATAATGTTCCTTCAATTTCCTGGTCTTTGACTACACACAGAGCCCTGTTAATGGATTTGCTGAATAACTAATTATTTTCCCTTCTGCCACGGTATGAAGACCAGTGTAGGGAACTCCCCTTACTATAAAGGGACTGTATCACACACACCTAATATGCTGCTAATGCAAGGAGGAAAAAGCATTGTTATTTATTCCTTTCTGTTTCCCTGTATTTGGAAGAGAAAGTAATTTGGCATTTCACATTAGCAAACGAGGTATGTTTTTAAGCTCTACTTGGAAATCATGATCCAACCATGAGAGTCAGAAAATAATCAAAATTATCTAGAGAGCACCTCAGCGACTGATTGATATGCTGAGAGAGCAATGATTATTGCCACTGTGAAAGCATCAAGTTGTTATGGACTAAAGTAAAGAAAAAGTGTATACTGCAACATCTCACTGAGGAGTGTTGCTTTCCACCTTCCAGTCATGACAATTGTTTTAAAAACACTTTTTATTTCCCTGCCTAAAAGTTTAACAACAGTCACCCGTGTAAGCTGCATGACTTCCACAGGCTGTGGCACACAGCTTCACACAGAGCCAACAATCTGGAGTGAATTCCTCCTGCAGTCCAAACGGGCATCAAGCCTGCTCATCTGTGATAGCTGGAGCAGCACAGCAGTAGGTTTGAACCTAATCATTTTGTTACTGTTGTCTTTATGGGCAACAGAACTAGGAAATAGATGAGAGCTTTAAGGTACACATTCTTTACCCTTAGAACTTCACAATCAGACAATCAGTGTATCCACACAACAGTGAACCAGAGCAGGTCAGGGACCAACTCCCTCGGAGGTGCTCTTGGGACTGGTGCACTCCAATATGCTCAGGAGATGACTGAGTTGCCAGGTCCTCCAGAAGAGCTGGCTGGATGCCCACAAAGCTCCTGTGCCAAAGGATGTAGGGCAGTGGGGGATGTTCACTGACTGCTTCCGAGGAACCACATAGCCAAAGATTTAGCACTTTATACCTCCTAATACTCCTCTCCATTTTATGATCAGTTTCTGTATAGAGATGTTATGTTCCCATAAAAATTAAGAATTTCTTTAAAGTGACAGGTCAGTGATTTCCTATTAGTCATCAACCGTGGCAGGAGGATTACCCTAAAGAAGAAGGAATTAGCAAGACCATTTACATTATTCAGTATCTGTCATGTCTCCTAATTACCTCTAGCCTTGCCACAAGTATTTTGTGCCTGCCACTCCTGGAAAATTTGAACATAAATCCAACTTTATATTAAAAATGGAAAAGGGTGACAAGGACCTGACCCAGCAAGTAGCTACATTTGCTCCTGGCATTTGCTGTCTGACAGTTTTTTTAAAAAACTTAAAGTACTCTATATTATAAAAAGAAAGGGGGGGGGGGGAATAAATCACTGAGAAAAAACATTTCTAACTTAAAAATTTCTCATTCAGTGCATGGAGATAATTCAAACTGTCTCATACAAGCCAAAACTGTAGGACTGAAGAAGGCTTTTTCCTTCTCCCAGAACATGTGTAAGAAGATAGGTAAAAACCAGCTGAAGAATACTTTTCAGTCTTTATCTTCCTCATTTTTCTAGAGACACCCCCCACTATAACTTCTAGAATTGTTAATACCACACAACTGCCAGTATTTATCTCTCCAAAGCACAAGTTCTGCTACGCTCCGAACACTGATTATTATGCTGAAAATCAGGACATAGATATCTGAAAATTAAGAGACATTTTTCCTTAACCTCTGTAACTATTCCACCATGAAAGAGATGCCAATCCATCACCTCAAAGACACTTCAAGATACTTTCAACTGCTCTACAGAATGAACACAATTAAAAATAAAAGCATAAGAGAATAATGCAAATAATTATGGCTTCAGACAAAAGTTTAAGCAAGATATAACATGAGCACATAGGGAACAAGACAAAGTTACTAAATAATTCTAAGTAAGCAAGTGTTACTTATGTGCTCAAAACCCTTTACTTACACACTCCATCTGCCATTAGTCAGAAGCGCAAGAAAAATAATAGGAAAAGGGAACAAATTAAGTTCCAGAAACACCACTCCAGCAACTTCATTAAAGGTTCCTAAGGCTTTTTAGAAAGTAATGTTTCTTTTCAGTTTGAAAATAGACCTTTGATTTCCTTAATTAAAACTTCTTGTTTAGAGGACAAAGGCAGAAATAAATTTCAGTGTAATTATATTTTAAAGTAGTCTGTCACATTTCTTTTATCTTCATGTCTATTTTTATAAGAAATACAATTCTTTTTTGCTGAACTATTGGTGCAAAGTAACACTACACTGTATAACATTTGCATTTCACAAAGTTACATTCCTTTTGAATTCATATAATGCACCTATTTGCGAGAAAAGGAACCTGAATTCTCAGCATTCCCTTATCTTAAGCTCATGTACAAGAAGATCCAAATTACACAGTGATCAGTTTTAGCAAAGTAGATCGCATTAGTTCAGCTAACCTTAACAGAATTTTACACCCAGGGAAAATACTCTCTGCTCACTGTGAGACTCTGCATTATTTTGAAAGGTAAAATGAACTGTGTAACAGACTTAAACATGTAGCAATGCTTTCTCACTCATTTTTTAAACAAAATCCCTTTTCTCAAACTACCACACTTCAAAATTACATTTTACAGCCTTAGCTGCTCCCTTCTCACAGTGCTATTCCTTTAAGTTTCAATCCCAAGAACTCTTCCTTTAAGGTACAATCTACGAATCTGTAGTGCCACAGTCATTGTTCCCATGATAATAAATATAGTGTTCAAGACATTAACTTAAGATCTCACTGAGGGATAAAACAAAAGGAAACACAGGATTTTTGGTTTTCTCTTTACAGCTTTATTTCAGAACAGATAGCCACAATAAGGGAAATACAGCTCTTGCTTTTTGTGTTTCCATGTCAAATTAATACTTTTTTTTATTTTTTACAACTTCTGCACACACATGGGAGATGAAAATGCATCATGCTAAGACAAATGAACCCCTGAGAAGTTCCAGCTACCAAGCAACACAGTAGTTACTTGATGCTGAACAACAAAGATCATCCATAGATCATTCCTAAATTTAGACTCTAGACCTCATTGATTTCTCCTCTTAGTTAGGTCATCATCAGCTACAAGAGCAGTAGCCCACATGGATCTCTACAATTGGCAGAAAACTTATTTACTTAAGCTCCAGTGTGACAGTTTTGGCTTCCCTTCTGCTTATTCAGAGAGCACAGTGTAGCGCATCAGATGATGTGCTCTTGCTCCTGCGTTTTCCCAGCAGCTGTCCCATCATCTGGACTGCTTTAAACATTAACCTACCACAGCCTTCCCAGGGCTGTCAAAGCTTCGAAATATTAACGCAAGTGGGAAGAGCGTAGATGTTAGCCCTGTTCACATTAGACCTGCTTGGGGAATTCTTATGGAAGTACTACCATAACAGCCTCTCCCACTCCACACACCTACACTTAAAGTAGTTGCCCTACAGAACTGCCTGCTACTCTCTGCTGACTCCAAATAGAGAATAGTCAGGTGACCAGGCTTAAGATATGTGCAGCCTACAAGTCAGAAGTAGAATAGATCTCACAAGTTAGCCCTGTGCAGACAACGTAAGGCCCACCCATTGCAGAAGGAACGTGGGTAGTCTCAAAAATAGCTTTTATTGTCAATTGAACTAAAATTGTTGCCAGAACACACTATTTTTCATACTCACAATGACTGCTGAAGTTAAATAGGAGCCCTATGAATAAACACACAGCTGCTAAAACAGAAACACCTGCAACACTCTGAGCTTTTTTCCATCCAATCGCTGTTGTGCCCATGAATAGAGTTCACCTACTGATGATCTACACATTGCTTATGGTTTGCAATATGAGTAAATGTGCAGAATGGGAACATGTTTTTGCAAATTCAGTTTCTTTACAGCTTAAAATTTAGGCTGTGAGTCTGCTGTTCACAATGCCTTCATAAAGTAAGTTGAGAAGAGCAACAAGAAAGTGTCAGAATTTTTCAGTAGCAGTACCACTTTGAACGTGGTGCATGCTGTTGCAGGACTGTAAATACTAAAACCAAAAAAACCAAGAAAACATTTCCATTGAATTCTAACTTCATGAAAAGCCTTCATAACTACTAGATTCAGTAAAAAATCCAGATAAAATGGAATACAAACAACATTGTATGGAAAGGAATAAAGAATAAATCTTTACTTCTTTTACTCAAAGGACTTAATTTGTCAGAGCAAAAGTAATTTTTATAACACAAATGGGTACCTAGTAGTCTTGAACTTTTGTTTGGTGTACAGTTGTCTGAGGAGCTATTGAAAAAAATAATCCAAGTTCAGCAGTTACATGTAAAAAAACCTACAAAACCCAGGTATGATTTGGTGTTTGGTGTAGGGTTTATTTTTTATTATTTTTCAGAGAGACAAGCACAGAGAAGTCAAATGTAAACAGAAAAGACTTAAAAGAACTAAAGAAACAGCAAATACTTTTCAGCAAAATTTTAAGGAAGTGAGTAGTACTGACCTGGTCACAGGTAGAACAGGCTCCATTGGTCTTGCTTCACACCATGGACTCTTTGGCTGCTCTGTGTACAGAAGTGATGACTGACAGTGTAGTGTCAGAGGGGAGAGATGGCTGGGAGCAGACCATAACACATTGGGGCTTGACGTTTGCCTCGCAGATGCAGTCTCTGAATCACCAAAATTGCTGGTCATGTTGTAATTCATCACAGCAGGACTGCAGAATGCCATTGCAGAATATTCATGCCTGTTTTCCATGTAAGATGAGGGAATATAGACTGGACTGTGTTCTGATGTCAGCGTGGATTGATTACAACTGTAGGGAACTGGAGAGACGATACTAGCAGGTGAGTTTTTAATTTCTGTCTTATTGCATCCAATATCCTGAAGTGGCAGCAATTGAGAAAAATCCTTGTGAGAGGATGCACACAGGGACATTTTGAAGCAAGACTGAAGACTGCTGTTTAAATATTCATCCTAAGGTGGGAAGGTATAAAAATTTGAATTAAAAAGAAAGTTCTATATTAAGTCCTTTCTATAAAAGAAAAAAAAGGAATCATTAAATGAAAAAATATAAAAATATCCTGTTAAAACAGATTACATACCAAATGCACTTAAACAGTCAATGTGTGCAAACTTACTACCTTTAAGAAAAAGAAAGCTTTCTAGAACTTCCTTAAAAATAAAGGCTAAGATGCATGTTGAGTTCAGACTCCCTTACAAAATGAAAACAAACCAAAATTAATCACTTGAAGTGTGAAACAAAGATGCAGGTGACAACTTGGATCTTAACACAAGCAGTTCATTACAACCAGGATAAAACTGCTCTATGTCAGAGGTAAAATTACCCTGTGGTCCACAACTATGGGGTAAGTGCCCTGAGAAATCATAGAATTATAGAATAGTTAGGGTTGGAAAGGACCTGGAGATCATCTAGTTCCAATCCCCCTGCCATGGGCAGGGACACCTCCCACTAAACCATGTCACACAAGGTTCTGTCCAACCCAGCTTTGAACACCGCCAGCGATGGAGCATTCACAACTTCCCTGGGCAACCCATTCCAGTGCCTCACCACCCTTACAGTAAAGAATTTCTTCCTCATATCCAATCTAAACTGCCCCTGTTTCAGTTTGAACCCGTTATACCTTGTCCTTTCACTACAGTCCTTAATGAAGAGTCCCTCCAAGAACTCATTACCTCCTGCTCTCACTATAAGTGTACTACTTCAGCCTTCCCTTTATCAACACAAACAAGTAACGGCAGATATTTTAAAAACACACAAACACACACCTGTCTCCTTACAAACCCAGAATTCCACTGCACACACCTCATCACAAAGGAGGAAGACATGTAATGGATGTCAGTAAGCAATGCAACTTCATCACTGAGAGGTCCCTGAATACAGCACCTCTGAACAGAGCCATTATACATGCAGAAATTGCAAAATGCTGATTTCCAAAGCTGACAACACAGAACTTGCATGATTTCATAAGGTCTGTAAGTTTTATAATTTCCTGCCACTCTCCATCTGCATCTCAACTACTCTCCATCCTTCCTCCCATCTGCATCAGCTATGAAAACAGACACCTCCATTTGCTCACAGCAAATAATCTTTGCCAGATTTACATATATCCAAATGATTTAAGGGAGAAAAAAAACAAAATTAAAAAAAGAAATGACAAAAAGTATCCTCCTCATACATAACCCCTGACCCAGAAGCATTAGTTTTACAGAGGCATTTAGAAATATTCCTTTTTTATTTTTCAGTAAGGGTTGCATCTGCAGTTCATTTCAGCTTTGAAGACAGACATGCCCATAGCTTGCAATCCAAAATAATTCTATTTCCAAAACAGCAAATTCCAGCCCCCAGAACTGGTATTGTAGTGTACTTTTACAGATGGTAGTAAGATCTTAACAAGAAAAATCACAGGATAGTTTAAAAGTCACCAATAGCTTTGTTATTCCAGAAGTGGCCAATGTATTGATGCTAAATATTCTTACCTTTTTTGACCTCATGTGACCATAAAGCAAGATGAGGAAGATTAAACCACAGGTTTGCTGAAGTACCAGCAACCTCCCTGTCTCCCAAAAAAATTACAGCCAGATGCAATTCTTAGTGTGCCATCTTGGGGCACTGACACACTTTTCTCCTCGAAGTCCAGGACTGAGGGTAGAAGCATTAACAAAACATATAAGAAATACTATTTTTTAATAAAATATATAGTTTACGGTCCATCCTTCCTTCTTACTTCACACTCTGTCTATGAAACTGAAGGTATCTCTCTGTAGAAATAACCAGGAACTCATCTAAATCATATGAGGCACTTCAGATCCAGCTGCTGTTTTTTCCTTTGTGGGAAACAGGAAAATGAGATATCTCAGCAGCTGTTTATGTCCAGCAGTTGTTGGACTGGAACTCCGATGCAAAGCAGGAGAATTTGACCTCACTCCTCACACAATCTGCATGCTTCATTTGCTCCAGCCAGATGCTTCACTAAAAGAAACCAAGCATCATTCAATTTTCACTGCAAAAAGCACTGAAAATCTCAAAGGTGCTTTCACTCCACCATAATGGTGGGGTAGCCCAAACAATTTTTAAGCAGCAAATGATGGAACTAAGAAATGATCTTAAGACTATTTTCAGCGCTTACTATGAATGGGCCCAGTGAGCACACTGAATTCAAAATACATTTAAACGCACTGCATGGGTAAAGCTGTATACCATTTGCAGTCTCGGAGGCTGTGTGTATTCAAGTGCACGTGGACAGTCTGCAAGGAGCATCTGGAGTGTCCAGCAAGACCTGACTATGCCAACTGTATCCCTCTGCCCTCCTTGAAAGAGCACACAGTCCAAGGTAACACGAAGCTCTTTGGAGGGAAGGACCTGAGGGAATTACATCTCCCTTGTAGTCAGATAGAGACAGAGATTCCTGTGATACTACAATAGTTCTTGAGGCAGGCAACTGGTTGTGTATTTCCCCTCAGACATTTGGAAAATAGATAAATGTAAGATGTAGAAGCAGAGAGAACACAGAGCTGGTACTGTACAATTTTATAAACTGAAATCAGCAGAAACTGAAGTAATATTTTTCTGTAGAGGTAATCCAGTAGCGTGGTATGCAGGGTAACTGTGTATTAAGCAGGACATACTGTCTCCAAAGCACTACATAAAAGATTTAGAAGCATACACAGAAGTTGCGAGAAGCAAGAGTGGAGTTTGTATTGGAGGGAGGAGTCGAGGTGAGCATGAAAAGTCAGCACAGCCTTCCTCAAAAACAGGCTGCTCAAGCATGAGTTATTTACAAGAGAAGGGACTCTGGGTTCCAGGAGGTTAAAGAAAACTGTACTCATGGTCTTCAGCAGACTGCAATCTAGTGAAAAAATAACAGCATTAGCTTAAGACAATTAACTTGGGTAGAAGAAATAGTTTAGCCACATTAGACCACGGATCTGCATGAGATCAAGTTGTTCACATTTCCTTATATCCATGCAATTTAGAATGGGAAGCCCAGAGCCTCACTAATAAAGTGAGACTGCTGAATTTACACAGTATTACTCAGAAGGAGTAACGATGGACTGTGAAGTTCTGTGATTGACTGATGGACTGTGAAGTTCTATGCCTTGAAGAAGGACTGCAGATTGAGGCAACCAGATCTAATATTTACAGCTCTACCAACACCAATACCTCAGAAGAAAGCATGACCACATTTAAGCCAAGGATTACAATAAGTAGTGGAACAGGCTAATAAATGTGTTCCATCCTGGTACACTGTCCTCATATTTTAAGCACCATTCATTAAACAGAAATTAACTTCTTCTCAACGTGAACTCCTGTCCCAATACCCTCTTTTTCCCTGAAGAAAGATTTTTTTAAGCAAGATTCAGCTATAAAGTACACTACATAGATCTCCTCTATCAGCACTGCACTAGATCTGTAACAGACATAGAAATAAAACAAGTACCTGGTACTTTTATACTACAGTCCTCTGTGAGTCTGCAAATGTTTCAATCCACTTAAGTCAGTTTAGCTTAACAGGACACTCAACAACCAAAATGCCATTATAAAGTAAATATAAGTAAAAATAAGCCATTCTCTCCGCTTCCTTGAGTAACACTTACCATTCACAAATCTAAGACACCATGGGCAGGGTTCACATCTGGCATAGGAAAAACCAGTTCCATTGGCTCTAGTACCCAGAGGCTGATACCACTATCCATAAGGATGCAGGAAAAAAAAAAGTGATGTTATCAGTGTTCTCCACAAAACAAAACAAAAACTTTATTGTCTTCAGCTCTGCATACTGAACTCAATGTATCTTGAGAGTCACCATGCAAGACACACCAGATCAGACAGAAGAGCTGGTTCAGATGTCATAGTCAAACAGATACATGGGTAAATAATTAAGCCATCTGACCTATTTGAACAAACTCAAAAGCTAGTTATTGCACATTACCTACCCCAAATATCTTTTTAAAAGCCTTGAATGGAATAACTACTTTAAATTTTTTAATTTTGGAAAGTATTAAAAATAGAGAGAGTAGACTGTCATGTTTTGGAGCCTGCTTGGAAACGTACAAATACAATCACTTTTTCTAGAATGCAACACTGAAAAAAGCAAGAGAATGATGGATGTTCTCAGGCACCCTGCCATCAACATATACTACAACATGCTTGGAATTTTATAGGCAAGTCATGTATTTTGAGTAGACTTTTTTGCAATAGAGAATCAAGATGACCTTTTTCTCTGTTAGGCTCAGATTAAAGTGCAATCATTCTTCATTTTAATATGCACTCTACTGCCCCATAGCTTAAGCCCTTCAGACATCTTGTAAAGCATTCTATTAATATTCTGCTAAGTTACATTTTACACAACTCCTTGCAACAATGAACTGAATCATTTTTGCATTTGATCATTAAAGGAATGTCATTCCTGATGCATAACATGGCACATGTGCTTCAAGTTTTGTGAAAAACTTATTACTCATTAAACACAGCAGTGCCACATACTGCCAACACAAGGCATATAAGTAAACAAGTTTATTATTACCTGAGAAGGACTAGATGCAACAAATAGGGGACAGATAAGGAAGCGAAATGAAAACAAAGCTATCTGTCCAGACCTCAGATACTGTACTCATTCCAACAAAATGAATAGCCTGTTCTCAATGGACAAAGGTGAAAAGACCTCCTCTGAAGGAAATGCACCAAGAAAAGGTTTTGGGGGGACCTTGGAGCTGCCTTCCAGTACCTAAAATGGCCTACAAGAAAGCCAGAGAGGGTTTTTTTTTCAAGAGTAAGTAGCGATGGGACAAGGGGGAATGGCTTTAAACTGGAAAAAGTCAGATTTAGATTAGATATTAGGAAGAAATTCTTCACTTTGTGGGTGGTGAGACACTGGCACAGGTTGCCCAGAGAAGCTGTGGATTCTCCATCCCTAGAAGCATTCAAGGCCAGGTTGGATGGAACTTTAAGAAACTTGCTTTATTGGAAGGTGTCCCTGTCTGTGTCAGAGGGGTTGGAACTGGATCATCTTTAAGGCTCCTTCCAAGCCATTCTATGATTCTATGAAAATACTGCAGATTAAAAGGACACAGGCAAGAACACTTAAAAATGCTTAAGCAAAATAAGCACTCTCATTGGCCTTAGTCCTACTGAGGACACTGGCAACTTCTAGATTACTTTAAACACTAATAAATATATATCAGGGCTCAATACATGACATACACAGAGGCACCAAGGGAACTTGGTTTGTACCAGCAGAGGAACACAAGGCTGCGAGAGGGTCTAAGTGCAAGCGGAGTTAGAAAGACAACAAAGCCAGACTCTTCAGAAAAAGTCTACAAGCCAGGACAAGAGGTCACAGTCTCAAGTCAGCAAAAGAGAAATTGCAGTGGATATACAAAAAATTCTCCACAGTGCAATTTAAGTACAGGAACAGGATACACAGAAAAGGCTGTGAAATCTCCATCTTTGGAGACACTAAAAAAACCCACTAGACTGAAAAAGGCCCTGAGCAACCTGATCTCACTTTGAGCAGGATGCTGGAATACTTCCTCTCCAAACGTCCCTTCCCAACTTCCCACTACTGGAAACAATCATAACAGAGGAAATTCCATTTTACCTGCACTGGAAAGAATGAATCATGTCAAAGCGTCATGGACACTGGCCAACTTGTCAACTTTGTTCAAGAAGGTAAGAGCTGTGGGTCTTGTCAAAAGACAACGAGCTTTTAACACTTCATGGTACATTACAATAGCTGTCTTGCATATACTGTAATGGGATTAGTTCACTAGAAGGTGAGACTAGCACTGGAAAAGATTTTTGATCTCAGTTCAAACTAGAGTTAAGATTACAGTAGTTTCTAGACTTTCAATTTGTAGGCCCTTAAAATGCTATCAGACCTCAGAATGGATTTAAGCTATGATTTGCATTTTTAGCTATGTTTCATAGACTTGGGATTCAGACAAATGGAAAGCCACTGTTCTGCTAAAGTGCACAAACTCAAGCTGAGAAACTTCAGCTCCTTTACTCTCCATGTCATTACTTCAAAGTACAGCATGGACAGGCAATACGTATTCGATCAAAAGAATATTTGAATTTCAGTGCGAACACTTAAGCATGTTCCATTAGAAAATAAACATTTATTACAACTATTATACAATTAACAATTACAAGGATCTGAAGACTCTGTAATCAAGCTTCAATTCACAGAAGTATCATGGCAGAAGCCAGTATATAGAATATCCCCCTTGGCCGATAAAGACTTTCAAAAATAAAGCATCTCCCTCTGATGCAAGGAAGGGCAGGGATCCAGGAGGAATTACCACCTTCAATCACTATATTTCTCCGTTACTGACTGTACCCTAGAATAAGTATATAGGAGCCTTCCAGGCTTCTTCCACACCATTACTTTCTAGTCATTAGCAAAGCTTTTATTCACAGAATCATAGAACGGTTTGGGTCAGAAGGGACCTTAAAGATCATCTAGTTCTACCCACTCCAGCAGGTTGCTCAAAGCCACATCCGACATGGCCTTGCACACTTCCAGGGATGGGGCAGCCACAGTCCTAGGGGCAACCTGTTCCAGCATCTCACCACCCTTACAGTGAAGAAATTCCTCCTGATATCAAATCTAAATCTACCATCTTCCAGTTTAAAGCCATAACCCCTTGTCTTATCTGTACAGGCCCTTGTAAAATGTCCCTCTCTGGATTCCTTTAGGTACTAGAAGCTGCTCCAATGTCTCCTTGGAGCCTTCTCTAGGTTGAACAACTCCAGCTCTCTCAGCCTTTCTTAGTAGGAGAGGCTCTTCATCCCTTTGATCACCTTTGTGACCCTCCTTTGGACTCGCTCCAACACACCCATGTCTCTCTAATGCTGGGGGCCTCAGAGCTGAACACAATACTCCAGATTTGGTCTCATGACAGTGTGGTAGGGGGAGGAATCACCTCCCTCAGCCTCCTCATTATTCTCCCCTTGATGCAGCCCAGCACACGGCTGGCTTTCTGGGATACCAGTGCACATTGACAAGTCATGTTGAGCTTCTGGTCAACCAACAGCCCCAACTCCTTCTTCTCAGGGCTGTTCTCAATCCATTATCCACCCAGCCTCTATTTGTACTTGGGATTGGCCTAGCCCAGGTGCAGGACCTTGCACTTGTCCTTGAGGAACCTCATGAGGCTCACATATGCCCACTTCTCAAGCCTGCCTAGCTTCCTCTGGGTGACATCCCTTCTTTCTAGAGTATCAACTACACTACACAGCTTGGTGTTGTCCACAGACTTGCTGAGGCTGCACCCAGTCCACTGTCCATGCCACTGACAAAGATGTGAAACAGCACTGATCCCAATGTCAACCCATGAAGGATACCATTTGCCAATCATATTGAGGAATTCATTTGTATAACTGCTGAGAAACAGAGTACCACACTCAATCATCTGCCATCAAAAAGGACAAACATATATAGATAAACAGCCTAATTTTGCCTAGTAGGACTTCTGCACAATTGGAAGGGTTACTGAATAACTGTCTCTTAGTTATTGGCATGGTGTAGACGTGAGCTGGCACAGGAGCTGAAATTCTTTGACTCAGGTCAAGTTCTTTTTGCTTACTCTTATAACAATTAAGCACCTCCTGTATTATAAATGAATAAATTAGAGTCTGAAAATACCACTGCATTTATTCCCTATTCCCACAGCAGTTCCCCCATGCAAGCCTCTGAGGATATTATATGGCAGGCACACATAGAGCAGTGCCAGCAGCAATGCACTCATGCCAGACAGAAATCTGAGAGAAAAAGGAGGGAGGAAAAAAGTCAATATGTGAAGAAAAACAAGTAAATCAGGTAATAGGAATAGAGCAGGAACTGAAACTTCCTAATGTCTCAGGCAGAGAGACCGTTTGTCTTGCTTTCTGAGGAAAGCAGAGTTGAGAGATTTTTCCTGGCAGCAGCTGTCCCTCACTAGGTATAAAAACCTGTGATGAGATTTAAGAGCCCTTTGGCCAATGCACAATAAAGTAAGCTCATAATTGCCCCTAAAACCTAGACCCCATGGCAATCTATAGGCAACAAGATTATATAGGTGGGTAGACAAACAGGACATATACCCAAATAGCATGAACTCTTTTATCTCTGCAGCAAATGCCATACCATCTGAGGATCTGACCTGCCATAGCTCCAAAACACAGGGTGGGAGTTTCTGTTTTTCATGTATGTCAGCAAATGCAGCATTTAATTTCTCCTGGCTAAGCAGATATGATGCATTGGCTGTTCCTTTGAGCATACCATGCCTCAGGCTCCTCAAATGACCTCTTGATTTATGAGGCTAAGAAGCAACAGTGATAACCACAGTTATCTTTGCCATAAGAAAACCTTTCCTGCAAACATGCTGCCAGGGCATCATTTTTTTTAAGATCTAGGCAACCTGAAGAGTGGGGAAAATCCAGCAGACTTTTTCCTGTCAGACCTGTGTGCTATATCACATACTCCATTGTCTCTCCCCCAAATAAAAGTACCTTTTATTTTTTTTTCCCAGCCTGCCTCTTTACCATGCAATTTATTGTGCTGTAGGGTTAATTTATGTAGCAGAAGAGTCTGTTTCACTAGTGGTCTTACTAAGCAACAAGCCCAAAGTCTCTTCAACTAACACCACTTGTCAGCACTGTTTTCAAGACAACCTATTGTGTCTGTCGAAGAAAAGCATGCCACATGCAAGGTGCCCTTTCCATCATTGCCACTACTGAAGCTGTTGAGTTGAACTGCACTTTGGGAGACATGAGACTTGTTTCGCTTGTGTGACCATGACAGCAAGGAATGTCCAGTTCATGTCTTGCTCTACTCAGCATCCAAAGAACACACTTCATAAATATGAAGCTGCCTTACCTAATAAATGGTTACCATACCTTTTACTGCATAAAGCAAACTTTTGTCTTTTAGTCATAAAGCCTGAACAAACAACTTTTTCTACAACCAGTTAGAAATGAAATCTGTATGAATACGGATGAGATGCAGCAGAGTTTTTCTGGTTTTAGCTATAAGTCAGTTTGTTTCCTTATTGGAATTTATGCAAAATACTATTTCACTTATATTCATTTTGCAATGCATCTTCACATTAACAGAAAATTCAATTCTAGCTTCTTTAAAAAATTAATAATTATGCCATAACTTTTCCCCCATCATCACTAATTCACTGAAATAACACAGAAACCAAAGTATTGCTTATACTTGCCTTTCAAGCTATGAAACATTGTGATAATGCTGCATGAAATCCCAGATCAGATACATTTAACATCATTCACAGGTAACAAAAGTTTGTGTATACATTTGAGTCCCTTAAACAAAAAAAGATTTGTCGCATCATTAACCTGGTCATGAAAACATGCCTTTCACTGTGAGTAAAACCCTGTCTCAACTGAGTCAGAATTCTGTTGTTGATTCACACAGGTGGACATTTATCTTATGTATTAATAATGACTAAACTTTAATGTTTTCCTAGTCTTCTGAAAATGAAATGCTGCAATTATTCTGGGTTTCCTGCTCTCTGAGCTTGATATTTCCTGACCCTGGAGACACAGACCAGCAAACTCTTCTATGTGAATGTTTCTTGCTGCTAGCAAAAGCATGTTGCAGATAACTGAAGAAGAGCACAATAACATAGTGGATATAAAATTTATTCAGCCTCCTGGATTGCCATCTCTTTTCCCTGTAAGTTCTTTGCCACTCGCAGCTTTCAGTCAATATTCAAGAACCAGATCTAAAATTAAGAGTATTTAAAGAGATAATATACTAACACAGATTTATAGTGGTTTTAAAAAATGTATTTTAATCTGTTCTCTACAAGAATATCATCATAGGCACTCTCGGTGGCTGAGTTATTGAAAGCAGTTCTGCAATTGCAGCATTTTAAGAACATCTCTAAAACTATGGGTGTTTTCTTCCTGTGATATTTTATCAGGTTATCAACAAACAAATTTTTGTAATTCAACTTTCACCAGCAACACCTGAAGCTCTGGTAACTGATTCTCATAAACCATAGCTCTAAAGAGATAAACAGTAAAGAAGCATCAGATTTAGTCTATCCCTCCAGGTCTTAAGATATTTATTGTTATTTCTTCTGTGAAAATCCGAGGAAGCTGAGCTGTTCACGTACACACACACATGCACAAAGTTACCAGTCAGAATGGAGACACTACAGCTGTCTTCCTCTAGCACCATGTTACAGTCACTGTCTGCAAAACCTAAGTTATATCTTGTTTAAAAAGATATGGGGAAGTTAAGAAAGAAATGCAAAAAGGAGGATAGCAACAGATCGGCAATTCCATGTTTAAACTTCATTCACAAACATAAAGAGGAATTTTGATTAAGTTCTGAAATGGCAAATACAAGTTCTAAAGCTTTAAAATAGGAATACAAAATGCATTTGTTGCTTCAGTTAAGGCATCATTTTTTGGTCTCGGATTCCCCTCCTCTTGTGGAGACAGCAGATGAAGCAAGGAATTTCAAGGATACAGATGAGGAAACAGATTGCTGGTAATACTCAGCACATCAGAATTAAATGTTAAATGATTTAATGTTCAAAAGCAGTTTCTCATGCAGCTCACAACCTTATTAAAACTTTCTCTGCCCATAAATGTGAACTGTGCATCATTTTTCATATGACAAGGCTGAACCCTTTCCCCAAAAGAATAGCACATTTACCAGCCATTCCAAGGACTAAATTGCATAATTTGCTGTTTATCCCATTCTCTCTCCAGTTTGAAATTTATTTTCTGAAATAAAACCTCACTTATAAAACCTCCAAGACAAAAAGACTGGATCATTCTTGCTGAAAGTCTTTACTAGCATTCAGAGAGAGGTTCTGATAGGTCTGATGAAGATTTTACACACATGCTGTCCAATCTTTACCTATTGTTAAATATATCTTTAAGCACTGCCAAGAGCAAATTTAAGAAATCAGCTTGTATCTTTGTGTCTCATTAGGAGAAGTCTTTTCACAACTCAAGTTCTCATTAAAAGAATGCAAACCTGAATGTGAGAAAACTACTTAGGTAGACATAGCAACTGTAAGACCAAAACCTGACACATTTATTAGTATGGGACATGAAATTTTAAAAGCCTGATCCAAAGTCCACTTGAGTCAATGAAGAGACTTCCAATAATTCCAATTTGTTTTGGATCAGGTCCAAAAAAAAATACTATGATGCTAAGCAGTGGCTTTTACCTTTTGTTAGCATATTCATTTGTGCAATTTTCCAAAAACCTCAAAAAAATCCAAACCCTAAATGTACGCACAAAATACCCTTCCTGTATTTAGTTCAGCAATCCTAACTAAATGCTTAAGCAAGTAAACTTCTACAATTTTAGAATATAGGAAACTTTCACAATTTCCTCTGAATCCTCAGAGAATTTTTAAAGCATAAGCCTAATGAAATACCATTTAATCTGCATAAACTGTCAGACTTTGAGAACAAATTTTCACTGGAACCAAAACAAAAACTCCCTGAAAATTAACTATGTCATTTCACTTATAGAGGTTATTGCTCATAAATCCAGAGGCTATCAATTGCAGAGCTTTGGCAACATTTAAAATAATAAAGATTTCATTCAACAGAGCACGTACCTGATTGACACTGAATAGGTTTTCTGCTCTTTATAAATGTTCTGACAGCATTACATGTCAGCAAGGTTTTCACATAGCAATTCTGGATTTGTTTTCCTTCTTTCCTTCATCTCTGATTCTAAAGCAGCTGTGCCCACCACCACTTAGTCATCAGATCTCAAATATGAATCTCTTCAAAGCAACGTGATGCCCGCTCATCAGTGCAAGGTTACACAGATACTATCAGTGTTTCCTTTCCCAGTGAAGGCAAGACCTAAACAGAAGTTCCTCCTCCTCCTTTCTGACATAACATGCTTCTGAATCTGTTGTTCACTGCAGTTAAAGCTCATACAAGACTGAATCATTTTATAACCCAAGCATTTTCGTATTTAGCACAGAAATATGAATGATTAACTAACCAGCAATACTAGAAGTAAATACTGAGATTTTAAAAGCTAAATCAAACTTTTTATATCTTTGTCACAGAAAAAGCTAAAACATAATTAGCATTTGCTTTGTACAAGCAATGTATTTGTTTTAGACATTTTGGGTAGCACAATGAATAAACTACTTTGGCACTGTTTTTAAACACCAGATGCATAAATACGGACAAGTGGGGATTTTTATTTTTTTTTCTATGTAACTACATTCTTTTTGAAACAAAGCAAATTAACTGGAAGCCATTTAAGTTAATATCCTTATTTTAGTAAGTGTCATGGTTTAATCCCATCTGGCAACTAAACCCCACACAGCCACTCGTTCACGCCCTCTCAGTGGGATTCTGGAGAGAATCAGAAGAGTGTAAGTGAGAAAAGTCATGGGTTGAGATAAAGAGAGTCTCATACGTAAAGCAAAAGCTGTGTGTGCAAGCAAAACAACACAAGGAATTAATTCACCACTTCCCATTGGCAGGAGGGTGTTCAGCCATCACCAAGACAGCAGGGCTCCATTACATATAACCATTACTTGGGAAGACAAAACACCATCACTCTGAACGTCTCTCCCTTTCTCTTCTTCCTCCAGCTTTATATGGTGAACATTACACCACATGGAATATCCCTTTGGTCAGCTGTGGTCAGCTCTCCCAGCTGTTTCCCCTCCCTGCTTCTTGTGAAGCCCCAGCCTTCCCACTGGTGGTGGGATGAGGTGAGGAGCAGAAAAGGCCTGACTCTGCTCAGCAATATCTAAAATATCTCTATTATTGTCAGCACTTTTTCCAGCACAAATCCAAAACATATTTCTATACTAGCTACTATGAAGAAAATCAACTCTACCCAGCCAAAACCAGCATATTGTTCACCCCTTATTACATACCACTTACATAATACTGAGGTCCTGCACTCTCCAATAAATCCTCACTTACCCACCACCACCCTGCCCATCCTTTGATACACAGATATCATTCCTTTAGTTTATGGATCACCCCTATGAAATGTCTGTAAAACATCCATCAATGTCCACAGAATGTCCATCGAGTTAATTTAGTTCATAATTTTGGGCTCTATCTCCCATGGTCGTCACTCAGGATGGGAGAGAGGACATGTTACATGGAGCTACTGTGCACCAAAGCCAGCTCAAGTCCGGTTACTGTTGCATGCATACTGCTTCTCATAAGGCTTGTCCTCCATTGGTTCAGGTGGTTCCGCTATAGTAATTCCTATAACATGCAACTCAAATCATAGGCTACAGCAATTTAAAAGTATACCTATTGCAATCTCCACGCCTGGTCCCTTTGGACCACACCATAGGTTTTCACTTATCCGCAAACTGCAGCCCCTTCAGGTTGTACCCACTCCAAGTGAAACCTTACCTGTGAGACTAAGTCCCTGTGGGGGTATACCTGTTGCAGCATAGGCTTATCAACAGTGACTCGCTTTGAAGTGCACCTGCTCCAGTGTGGCCTTATCCACTGGCCACAATGCCTTCAAGAGATCCACTTGCTCCAGCATGGCCTTACCCCCAGCCACAGTCCATTCAAAGTAAACCTGCTCCAACACAGTCTTACATATGGCCCCAGTCCCTCCAGGGCTGAACCTGATCTATCATGGGCTTATCCATAGCCACATGCTTTGAGCTACTCCAGCGTGACTTCATGCATAGCTACTGGTGCTACAAGATGTACCTGCTACAGCATGGATTTATTCACAGCCACAGATGCTTTGAGGTGTACCTTCTCTAGTGTGGACTTATCCTTAGACTTCAGTCCCTGCAGAGGCATACCTGCTGCAGCACAGCCATAATCACAGCTGTAGTGCTTCAAGATCTGCCTGCTCTGACATAGGCTTTTCCACAGCCACAGATGCTCCTGATTGTCCGGCTACCATGTGCACTCATCCACAGGTCACAGTTCCCTCAACTCCAGTTCACAATGGAGATCCAGCCTGATCAGTAGAACAGCACAAACAGCAGCAATGTCCCGGATATCTGCCAGCCCAGGCGCATGGCCATTGCTGTTAATAAAATGTTCCCAGGCACTGCAGAGTAAGAAGATAAACAGGACAGCAAGCAGCAAAGCAAAAAGCAGACACTAATGAGCACTAGACTCCAGTATACGGTTAGACAAGCAAGCCCCATAGCAAGCACAGAAGCCTCTGGATTAAAAGCTAAGCAGCAATAATAGCTATTTATTTGATCTAGCACATTCCAGTCAAATTTGTCATTATCTTGACCCCTTCAAGCCCAACATTGGGTGCCAAAAAGGACTCTTCTGGTTTAACCCCAGCTGGCAACTAAGCCCCACACGGGTGCTTGCCCATAACCCCCCGCAGTGAAATTCAAGAGAGAATCAGAGGAGTGAATTGAGAAAACTCATGGGTTGAGATAAAGAGAGTCTCATAAGTAAAGCAAAAGCTGTGTGTGCAAGCAAAACAACACAAGGAATTAATTCACCACTTCCCATTGGCAGGCAGGTGTTCAGCCATCACCAAGACAGCAGGGCTCCATTACATATAACCATTACTTGGGAAGACAAAACACCATCACTCTGAACGTCTCTCCCTTTCTCTTCTTCCTCCAGCTTTATATGGTGAACATTACACCACATGGAATATCCCTTTGGTCAGCTGTGGTCAGCTCTCCCAGCTGTTTCCCCTCCCTGCTTCTTGTGAAGCCCCAGCCTTCCCACTGGTGGTGGGATGAGGTGAGGAGCAGAAAAGGCCTGACTCTGCTCAGCAATATCTAAAATATCTCTATTATTGTCAACACTTTTTCCAGCACAAATCCAAAACATAGTTCTATACTAGCTACTATGAAGAAAATCAACCTACCACAGATGAAACGAGCACACCATGTTAACATTTATCACAAAAAAAAATTGAAGTCTTGCAGCGAGGTTCAATTCTCAATTATACATTGGGATTGCTTTCAAATTCTTGATTAGTTGCACAGCATTAACTTAATTTACTCTAGAGAAGCTGATATGCTTGCAAATTTTTTCTTGGATAAAGCCTCATGTTATTCACTGTTACATTTTAGAACCCATAATACCTCAAAGTCTACACAATGTTCTGAAATCTCATCTGAATTCAGAGATTTACTCTTGTCAACCCACATAGCTGAAACAGTCTTGCCTCCTTTGCTACCTTCAGCTTCTCTGCAAGCACTGCCAGGATCAAACCAAGGTAGTATTACTATCCACTAAGTCAGCCATAATTACCTTATGCTGATGCAATTTTTCCTCAGCATCAGATTTGTCTTTCTACCTTGCGTCTTCACCTTTCTTGAGCCTTTCCATCTTCTCTCATTACTATTTTTCAGGTCCAAACACAGCTGCTTTTAATCTCAAAATCTTTTTGTTTAACAGATAAAGCCTTTTGCAAGCTACAAAGGATTTAAATCCCTAGTGCCAGCACTGTCTAATGATTAGTTCTTATACAGAGTTGAATCTGTCTCTATCCAACCCTATTTATGCCTGTGGTAATCCACAATCACTGTTTAAGGGCAAAGTCAGGTTCCCTACCATCCTCTACTAATGGGATAGTGATGTAAAGGTTTACTGCTAAATACTACAGAAGTGCATCTTAGTTGTTCAAACATATAAGAGCTGCTTTCCCCTCACATCCTGGCACAGCTCTGAAACCACCTGTACCAGGCCCTGATCCTGCAAGTTCCTTTACTCTAAATATCTGACCCTTGCCAAATTTCCCCCTATCTATAGCAACTATCTTCCTGATCCTTTCTCAAGATAACTGTAGAGACTCTATTGCTAAAGGGCCCCTCATTTTCCACAAGTGGATGGCAAAATCTTCCAGAATCAGGAAGAACAGAGGGGATGCTACCCACAGCCATGAGCAGAAGTTGGATTTGTGAGGACATCAATGGGCTCAAAAGATTCTTATGCCTGTTTTTTTCCCTCTACCGAATCCAGAGGAAATCAACTAGTAAAATAGACACCTGCCATTTAATAGGTAAATCTACCAGAAACTACAGCAGTCCCTGCATCAGTCACATTACAGCACACCAGGTTCTGCAGAAAAAACCTCTTCTGTACTTGACTACCTTCACTAACTTCAAGATGTGTTGCCATAGGCCTAACTAAGAACTGATGTACATGCTTTGCCTGGTAGACATGCCTGACCAAGATTAGAATAATACGTGTGCAGCTCTGAAGAAGTGTCCACAAAATGCAGCATTAGAAGCAGCATTAAGTAGTTACCTGTGAATTGTACCTTTCTTCTCCATTCAGATCTTCGCTTACTTAGGAGCCACAGCTATTTTGGGTAATATAAACAAAAGCCTTCAATCAAGGGAAATTAAGATTGTATTAAGGATTTTGTATTAGATAGCCAGACGGAACAAAAAGCAACAAGACAAACAATAAGGAACAGCTTGTCAGTAGACAAAGAAAAATAAATCAATTTCTCTTCTCTTATATATATATAACACATATTATTATTTCCTAAAACAACGTAAAATTAAAAGGCCTGTAATTAATGTATTTTCATGATAAATTTTTTTGGAGGGAGGAGCATCAAGACAGCAGTTACCATGCATAGAAGGGGATGATTAGACTGAACTACAGCAGTTTGTAACCAAAGCAGCACCTGTCCAGCAGACATGTGAAACAGCTACAACGAGCCTTGTGACAAAGACAAAAAAAGTCCAAATAAGATGTAGCTCAGGCTAGTACGCTCCCCTGCACGTACAAGTGCATGAAGGAGAATACATTTGTGCCTATAGATTCAAAAGCAGTTGCTTCAGGCAATGATGTTGTAGTGAATAAAATGGGTAATCTGAAGGGGGCCTATAGGGATGCTGGGGAGAGACTCTTCACTAGGGACTGTAGTCAGAGGACGAAGAGTAATGGGTTCAAACTGAAACAGGGGGAGTTTAGATTGGATATGAGGAAGAAATTCTTTACTGTAAGGGTGGTAAGGCACTGGAATGGGTTGCCCAGGGAAGTAACGAATGCTCCATCCCAGGCGGTGTTCAAGGCCAGGCTGGACAGAGCCTTGGGTGGCACGGTTTAGTGTGAGGCATCCTGGCCATTAGCAATGGGGCTGGAACTGCATGATGTTAAGGTCCTTTCCAATCCTAACTATCCTATGATTTTGTTATATGACTAAATGCTTGGCAACCCAGGCCCATCACTGATGAATGGATAGATTTTATCTTGTGCCTAACACAAAGAGTTACTTATATAATTATCACCTGAGATTATTCAAGGCTGGGCAGTTCCTTGAACCAAAAGATTCACCATGCCAATTGTATAGTATACACTGTCTGTATACTCCACAAGTAAAGCACTGAGTTTTCTTCTCAGCATTCCCACTACATATAGCACCCCAGATCTCACAGTCACAACCTGGCTTTCCAGCAAATTCACACCATACAAGCAATCTGAAGAGTGGTTTAACTTCAGGATTCATCTAACAAAAAAGCTTTTTACCACCTCACACAAGTTTTAAAGCTGCTACAGAAAAAGGACTCCTTATACTGAAGGAGGAATGAAGAAAAAGGGCCAGAACAGAACTGCAAAGAGAATCCTTCTGGGCAGTGTTCATCAGTTGTTATATGTTCTTACATGCTCATTATTAAATTCCCCTGGCAATCGCCTTAAGGACACCTTCTTATAGCTGCAAAAAAAAAGCTACACAATTTGATCACAGTATCTCAGATACCCATAAAAAGAATTAAACTTTGAGGAAGATTTTTTTTGTGCTGCCATACTAAGCCCTCTCCTTGAGGCTCCTAGCTTAAAGCTGAGCACAGACACGTATGGATGTTGCAATACATTTAGACAGTACCCAATATCACCTGCAGGTTCTGAAGGTCCACTTTTTGAAGCTCAGCTGCAGTGATAAGCAGGTCTGCCACTGTACTAGGGAAAGACCAATAAACATATGGTGTCTATACTGCTAAGAATTTATACTTGCTTGCATGTCAAGGAATCCCGATCTTTCAATTTTTAACTAGGACTCTCATCTAGTAGGCTAGAATAAAAGAAAACAATTTCTTGCAAGTTCATCCTTTAGAGAGAGAAAAAAAATCTAAAGTTTTAAATGTTTAATATTAAATTATTGCAACATACACTAGGATTCAAGATTGATGTAGTATCTTATTCTCTTTTCAATTATTTGCAGTTTTGACAGCAAACTGAGGTCAAAAGCTGAAAGTCACTGGCTGAGCATGTTGAATATGTGTTTCTTGATTACGTACACAAGAGAATTCTCTCTTCCTCCAGCTTACCTCATCCAAGACTGGTTCAACATAAGTTGGCTCTTAAATGTAGGAAAGATGGGTTCCTAAATACTTTATATAGATTCAAAACTTTTATATAAATCATACATGAAAAAATAAGTCTCTATCACACATACAAAATAGGATATTTACTAAAGAGGAGATTTTGTCTGCTGGGTCCAAACAACTTCTCCTGCTGCCATAACTCAAACTCCTTTCTGTCCTCTTTAAGTCATTCCAGATACAGCTCCCAGCCATGGCTCATGGTCTTGCAGCCTGTTCCTGTATCTTCCCTTGGACCTCTTTGCCTTGAATATAGCTACCTATATACCCTGCAGTTACACTAGCCAAAACTGTCTTTTGAGAAGGGTCTTCACAATTCCTTTTCATTTAATCTAGTTACACTCGGTCCACTAGACAAGTTCAGGAAAAAAAAATATACATATTCATATTCATTACAGCGTAGAAGCCTTTAAAAAAGGCTCCTTTCCATAAAGCAACAACAAAATCAGCAGAGAGTGCGAAGTACTTTACATACACTGGGCAGGTGATATGAGATGTGAACCATGCAATTACAGAAGATAACAACTGCTATGCAGGGCATGACTCATGTCATACACCTGTTTATTAGATCTACTCAACCTAAGCTGGCAAATAATTGCTGACTTCTTTTTTTTGCTGTGTTTTTAAGAGAATGTAGACAATGGGAACAGAAAGAATAGTTGGGCAAGACAGAGAAGGCTTACTAGCTCGAAGCAATCACTAAAGAAGTGGCTTTGGTATGGGAATGAAATGTAATTGGTCACACCCACTGCTCTTCAACAGCTATTCAACAGATATCAAGAACAGCTGTCCTTACTTCAGAGTCTCTTACAATATAAGTAAAACACTCAAGCAAACTGAAATATTTTTTCTTTCCTTAGCAGACAACCTGAATCTAACTAGCAAAGCAAAGTTCAAGATGCAGAAGATAACGCCAGTGGAAGAACAAGAGAAAAGAGAGTAATAAAGTCACATGAAGTGGCTAAAAGATTCCCAAAGTATTTACAATTGAAGCAACTGAGCTTACTGAGCTTTATTCTTTGATCAATACAGACACTTAAAAACAACTTACCCTTTAAGGAGTCTGTTCAAAAAGAAATCAAACTACCAGAAACATCACAGTGGTGAAAAGTTCTGTTTTTCTTTTCAACGTTACCACGAAGAAACAGATACAAAAAAAGGTGACTCTTCTCACATATCTTTTTAATTCACGGTTTTCTGGATCAGACCTCATTTTGCAACAAGTTTAGTTCAACTTCCCCTTCAAAAACCAATCAGTATTCAATGGCAGCAGCTGAGTTCAGATGGGGTCATCTCCTCTTGTCTGACAGCTCAATGCCATCACCGGCAGCACTGTCTCTCCTTTGCCTTCTCAGGTCCACGTGGCCCCTCCCTGTGCCTTGTACTGGCTCTGCAGCTCACCTGACCCAGGAGAAGCCACTTCAGCTGGGGAACTTTACAGAAAGCTATCCCAGCAAAGGGAGAAGGAATGAGAAGGAGAGAGATGGGGAGTTTCTCGGGTTTTTTGTTCTCTTTTTCATCTCAGTGCTGGGCTAGTAAGGTGAATCTATTCCTTGAGAGGTCAGACAAATGACAAACCAAGAGAAAGGCAGGGCTGCACAGACAGTAGTGGGGGAGGAAAGACTGCTCCTATGCCTAACTGCAAACTGTTAGATCAGATCAGTTCCTTTCTTCCTGCAAGAAGGGCTTCAAGCTGCGGCTGAGGCACTGACTGGACAAAATAAGCTTGAAGTCAGGACACATGTTCTGTATGCATCCCTCTTCCCCCAACATCCATACCTGTGGAGGAGTCAACCCCCTGCCCAAACCCTTTAGAAACCATCCCTCTTACACTTGCTCCCCAAGCAAATGCTCCTCTGCCACCCAGGGAAGTAAAGCTACAAAGAAAATCCAGCAAAAATGATGGACAATGGGCAGCAGGAGCCAACAAAACACCAAAAATGTTGGTGTCACAAAACCAACATTAGGGTATCCATTGCAGGAGGATTGGACTAGATGACACTTAAAGGTCCCTTCCAACCCAAACCATTCTGTTATTCTGTGATTCTATTATTCTATTCTCTGGAACTTGGAAGTCCCTTCGAACACACTGTGCTGGTGTTGTTCTTCCACAGCACATTCCTGCACTCCCTTCACTTCAATTTCACTCTACACCAGCCTCCTCTCACTTCTTAAACCACAAGGCTTTCCTTTATAAACAGCTGATCCATGATCAACATCCACCCTCCCAGATGAAGTTCCTTCCTCCTTCTATTCCCATTGTTTCATAGAGCAGAGAAGGGATCCAGATTCAAACTTACGTGATGGGAAAAAATCAAAACCAAAATTTAAAAAAAAAAAAAACCAAAAACCACAAAACTAAACATCACTTTCTCAAGGAAACAAAAAAATAGAAGAATTCTAACAAAAAACAACTCACCATAATAAATGCTATAATAAAGCGTAAACATTATATTCAGTGGAGTCATGAAACAACAGCATGTTATGTACATTACTGCTTTACTGGGAAAAAGTGAAGCTGAAGTGCTCCGTTGAAGAGACAAAACATTTTGAAAGGAGTTAAATTCCTACAGGGGGGATATGACTTCTGCATTCTCCTAGGAAAGCAGCTCCAGATTTTCAACCAGGATAATTCCTGAGGGACAGAGGATCTAGTATATTCAAAGACTAAGCAGTTTTGCTTTTCATCAAGAATCACTAGGTATTTAGGCACCATCATAAACACAAATAGGTTTTAAATGTAATAGAAGTTTAGAGAAAATCTACTGCCAGTGGATTAGCACAGAACATGTTCTTTTCACCTGTTACATTGCTAAAGAAAACACAACTGGGGGGGAAAGGGAAGTAGCAGAGTCTTATTTGCTTGAACTGGTGAAAAATAAAACTTAAGGAATAAAACCCCAAAACAAACAATCCATAATCTCAAAGATGTCTGGCTATCTAGTTTAGGGGATTAACAGGGATACTCAGCTGGATGACTGGCTGTGGTTTCACACTTGCTCTTTTGAATTCTTCCCTATCTGTAGCCTATTTCTCAAAGCTGGAAGGACCAGACTTACATTCTCTACTAGAGGGGGATAGCCATGGGAAAAGAGAGTAGCAGCAGATAAACAACCGGACCACTCAATTTTAAAAAAGTCACTTAGTACTACATGACACATTGACAGAATAAAATCCTGTATTTGGACTCATTTAACTGTTCCATATTTTTTTCTAGAAAGAACCTGTTTTTTATACATTAACATGTTAACTCTATAAGGTATGAGGCCAGACAGCCAAGGGAACTGCATCTTTCAGTACTCCTTCTGTATTCATTCCTGGAGTGCAGTTTAGGGAGAGGACTACGTGGCTCAGCACAACATTGGGAAGTTAAATACAGAAGATACTCGGCACCTAAATGGAGGCTGTCCTAGTACGTTCAGTTCCAGGACTTCCATATTACGAAACTCCTAATGTTTTTAATCTAAGTGCTCATTTAACAATTTTAAGTGTTTATGGTTCCTAAGCCCATGCTTTTACACTGTGGGGTCTGCAGTCTTTTGTCTTTGACCACTTATTTGCAGAACACATATAAAGCACTGCTTCTCCAACCAGGGCAGAAATAAATCAGAAGTTCTTTTGCTCCTCCAGAAATATTCTGCACAAAAATTTTCAAGCAATTTTCTTCCCAAGCCCATACTAGAAGCACTTCTCTTTCTAGTTGCCTCTTTCCTTGCTTAAACATGCACCCACAAGCAGATCAAAACTTTCCAGTTTGTGCTTGGCATTCAAAGTGGTCTCAGAAGTAGCTTCCCATGTTCCAATTACTGTTAATTAAAGGGGCACATCATTGTTCCCACTTTCAGCCAGAATGGAAAGCAACTAGCACACCCATCAACTTAAAGGAGATTTTTACCCAGCCTTGAAGGATGTGAAAAGCAAGAAGCAACAATGGCTAGTTTTCAAAGGGCAGCTTTCATCTTAAAGTCCAGTAATGCAGGGTGCACTTGAAAGGATCAGGGCCTGGACACATAAAATCAACACCAAAAATTTAGAGAAACCTGACATTCTAACCTTAATCTCTTTCTGTCAGTTTCCTCCTTCTATAAAATGAAGGACAGAGCCCTGAGAGATCCTCACATGAAACCAGGAGGCAAGAAGAAAGATAGCAAAAGACATTCACAGAATCCACAGGACTGTGAACACTGAAAACAGCACAGACAGCACTTACTGCTGCACCAGTTATGAATAATAAATAGGGTGTTAGAGACTAATAACAGTGGCTGTACTTGAGCAAAACCAGCAGTCTTACTTATCTCTCAAAGCCATTTTATCTCGAATAGCCAAAAAATTCATAAACATCAGCAGCATTTCACCAATTAATCTCTTATTTTGTCAGACTCTGTCTGGGCAGCAATATGAAGAGATGTAGGAATAGATAATGGTAGGAATTAGAAGCCAATGCCTAAACAAATTTAACACATAAAATACTGCTCAATTATTCCAGACAGATCAAACCTTCATAACATGCAAACTAAAGACATCTGGTGAATGTCTCTTTTGAGAGATTTAGAGAAAAAAGTCAGAAGTGTGTATATATGAAGACACAGTCAAAAGAAACAAAATAAAAATGCATCCAGGGCTAACAGGGAAATTACACAGAAGACAATACCAGAGCTCGCTGCTTAAAGAAGAAAGTAAAATATCAGAAGTGGATTAGGGGGAAAAATAGAGGGATAAATGGCACAGATCTTGACCAGGTTACTTTTTCTTTTTTTTTTTTTTTTTTTTTTGGTGATTCTGTACATGAGCTAGAGAACAAAACCGTCTTTACTTCTCCTGTTTCTCCCCTTCATACGTGCAGCATCCTCAGATTTATTCCAGACTCTCTAGTTACATATATGGATTTCAAATTGTTTCTGGCAACATTACAATCTAATGACCACTGAGAAAACTTAAAGGGACAACCCCCAACAGTTAATTGTCCAAACATTTTTAAAATTTACCATATATTCTGAGCTTGTTTTATATTAGAAAAGACCTTTTGGCTTCTGTACAGTCCAGCCCACTTCCTTATTCCACTGACAAAGAATGACGCCATGCAATTGCTGAGCCCACCACAAAGTAGAAGAAAGCTTCAACCAATTCTCATAAGAGTGGTCCATGTGGGATGAGAGTAAATGAAAAATTTTATCTTCCCAGCAAGGAGCAAAAGGCACTCAAGGATCTGCATTTCATTGTCTCTCACCTCAGTTTCTCAACACATCTCTCATAGGATGACAGTAGAGAGGCACCCTCTATTAGATAGGCACCCTCTATTAGCAAAGCTGACCTAGGATCAATATTTATAAGCTCTCCTTATTTATTTTTTTTTTGAGCAGTTACACTTGAACACACTAGGTCCTTTAACTATTTGAAGTACATATACAGATCCTAGGAGCTCTGAAGCTTTAACAGTGACAGCATTTAGGACAACTGAATCAATTTTATAGAGAAGAAGGAGGCTGGAGGGAAACTATTCTCTTTTATACCCTGGAGCACATGTTTCATGTTATAGAACTGAAGGGCAGCTGCAGCTACCCGTATGTCTTTGACTTAGTGACAGTCCCATCTCCTGGGACCACAAATAAAATCTAGAAATAACAGTAGTCTGTGCTTGTTGCATCTTTACCATGCTTCTTTCTGCTTCAAGCAAACAGTATCTGTTGGAAGATTATGGTATTCAATCAGTTGTCAGATGCAAATACAATAATGCTTTATTCCATCTCTGGTTTGCCTCTGCTCACTACTGAAACTTCAGCAGGTGCAAAGACCCGGAGATCTGTCTCTGGCACTTGCTGAATTGCTACTGTTGCTGAGTAATGCAGTAGTCACAAATTCAAACAGGGCTAGCGTGCCTCAAGGAGACTCTCACAGACCTTTCCTCTGAAGGCTTTGAAAAATATGAGTCTATCTTTGGTAGCGATCCCTAAAAGCTGATGACGATGGTAGAAGTACCAGGAGAAATTAAGTGAATACTGATGGTCAATCTGCTCTTCTCCAAATGTCAAACTAGATTTTTTAAAGTGTGTGCAGCACTGAAAGAAGAGCCTGCAATTCTGAAGCAGACAGATTTCTATACAGCATATTTGAGACATTCAAATTATTTCTGCTATTGGCAGTCTTGGAAGAAAGAGAAAGACAGCACAATGAAGGATGCTTTTGTGTAATTTACATAGTTATTTCTGGTTGATATTTAAACTATTTCTTGCACATTGTATATTCTGCATCACTGACCAGCAAATTGCATTCAGCATCTAATTTGTTAAATTGTTTCATCTGTCAGGAGAATGTTCCCTCTGTAATGGTGATATTTTATCCTGTCAAAAAATGATTAGGCTAAAACATCTTAGTAAATAACAGAAACTACCCAATAACATAAAAAAATTGAAGAGGTACAAAGGCTATCCAATTACTCAGGAAACTTCTAAATTTTCAGGTAACGGAACTCATTTTCTGCTTGAATGAGTAATCAAGGAAATATAATTTTCTTTTATATTAATCATGGTATAAGGCATAGCCTGAGGACAGGAACATAAAATGGTCTATTACATTTTCTTTATTAGTGTTAGAAAATCATTTTCAAAACTATTTCAGTGATTTTTTTCTGAACCTCCTTTCTAGATATTTTTATTATCTGTCTCCAAATTCTTAGCTCTGTGAAACCATTTCTGGCAGAAGAGCACGGTCTCTTCTAGAAGTTCTGTCCTTGCTGAAGTCAGTGGAAGTTTTGCTATTAAATTCATCAAGGCCAGGATCTCTACTTCCTTATGGGATTAAACTGCAGCAAAATTAACACGCAAAATCCAGAACAATCCCAAGACTTCACTGACTAGGCTTTACTTGCATTCTGTGCCAAAAAATAACCAAAGAAGAGCAAGCACAAATGGCATATTCAGGCTCCCAACATGTAAATGTTCTGAAGCCAGTTAGCCTGCCAAAAAAATTGAGGTTTTATATCAACATAATAGGTTTTGATTTGAAGGCTGCTTGAAGACTACTTCTGTGCCTTAGGGAAACTAAAACCACTCCTGGGATGCTAGAGGGATGCTCAGAGCAGCCCTAGCAGTCTCAACCATCTTCTTTGCCTTGACTGCACACACACGCCAAGGGCCAAATGTGTCACAGGGTGAGTACCTCAAGAGAGGGGCAATGTTACGCCAAAACCCTCTCTCATTAGTGAAACTCCCTTGATTAAACATGTCTTCCAGAGCTGGAATACACTACTAACATATATAATCAAAAACATATCAGCTTGAAGGTGATCCAAAGGTAGCAAAAATATTTTTCCCCAGAGGTCACAATTCATAGCTTTGGAGAACCAGGTTATTTTACCATGACAGAGTGTGCAGTAAGACTGAACTTGCCTACTATTTCCCAAGTTGTTCCAGTTTTCTGGAATTAAAAATATATGTATTAGCCCTACATGTAACAGGCAAGTATCTCCTGACTCTAACTTGCACTTATTTTGATTTTTACCTCATTTTAGTTTCTTCCAATTTTCCATACTGTGAAAAGTGGATTAGGCTACTATATAATTTATGGAATCATAATTGGAGAAGCACACTGTAAATACTTTCCATGTTCTGGAATATGAGACATTTAATCTAGATACAAGTTGCTTAAATTACTTTCTAAACTGTGAGTGTTTGCTTGACACCTTACAAGTGATCCTAAAATATTCCATATAGTTTGTAATCCTTAGGTTTCTCTTACAGAACAGAATCATAGAATTACAGAATCAGAATAGTTAAGAGTTGGAAAGGACCTTAAGATCATCAATTTCCAACCCCCTGCCTTGAGCAGCAACACCTCACACTAATCCATCCCACACAAGACTTCATCCCACCTGGTCTTGGACACTGCCAGGGATGGAGCATTTACAGCTTCCTTGGGAAGCCTGTTCCAGTGCCTCATCACCCTCACAGTAAAGAACTTCCTCCTTATATCTAACCTAAACTTTCCCTATTTAAGTTTGAACCCATTATCCCTTGTCTCACCACCACAGTCCCTAATGAAGAGTCCCTCCCCAGCATCTTTGTAGGTCCCCTTCAGATACTGGAAGGCTGCTGGATAAACAAACATAATTATAAAAACATTCTAATAATCCTACTCATATGGTGTACCCATTTACTGAACCTTTGGTTAGTCTTCACCTCTCTACATTCTGTAAGAAAAGAACCTGTTTTGTCATTAGCCTAAAACATACAAATATTTTGAACATCTGCAGTCTCTCTATAAATAAATAGAAAAGCAGCAGGAAAGAGAGCTACTCTATGTATTGCAAACAAGAGCAAAGCCAGACACAGAATACAGTCTCATATTTTGATCACTCTAAACTTGTGCCCAATTCTGATTTTAATGAACAGGCTTCCTGACATCCAGGTTGCTCTGGTGCTAAAGAAATGGCAGTGGTTTGAAGGTTCTAATGAATTCTTTAAGTAACCTCAACAGTTACTGTAATGTTTGCATATGATACCACCAATGCATTTATATTAAAGCATGTTATTTTTCTTACGTATTCTCTGAAGCCAGCAAGCTGTAGTGCACCAGTGAATGTGTACTGTCACAGCAATGTGCTCATAATAATCATAGTAGTATGAAAGCAATGAAACTCTTACTAGAATGAGTTTTAATAAAATACCAAGAATCTTTTTAATTAAACCCCCAAAATTGTTGTTGATTTTTTAAAACACTGAATAAATCAACTCCTGATTGCCTTTCAAGGGAACAATACAGCTCTTGTGCCTCCACAGTACTTTTCTTCTGCAATATATTGTATCTTTCTTTGTGACAAAAATCATTCTTTCAGGTTGCTGAAGAAGGCTCTTAAAAACTCCTTAAGCTACCGTCAGATGAACAGAGAGTCAACTTGTATTAGCTAGAGCACCCAAAAAACTGTTTAATAAGCTTTTAAAGAGTTTCTTAAGAGACCTTAATGATTTGCTGTAATAGCAATATAGAGAAAAAATGTACCTGGCTCTCCTTTTTCTTCTTCTTGCTATTTCTTCAAGTGCTCTTTTGGCTGAGTATAGCTCACTAATGACTGCTTCCAGCATATACCTTCCTCATCTTTCTCTATTTCATAGTCTGTGGAACTTGCTCTGCTTTCAAACTGACCACCTTTCCAGATACTTCTTTTTCTCTAGTCTTGTAAAATCCTTCCAAAATATTTAGGATTCTGCTACGATTTTTTTTTTTTTCTGCAAAATATATTTCAAAAAGACAGGAAATAAATCAGAAATTGCATTCAAACATTCAAATTATGAACAAGGAGCTAAATTCCCCAAACTAATTACCTTGTCAGACATGTTTGGTGTAATTAATCAAATAAGCAGTTTGAAGTGGAAAGATGGGGCAAATCTTCCAATCATTATCTAAATTTTGGGAAATATGTGGGTCCTAAAAGAACCTACCTACTGAACCAGACATACCTTCTGATTTGCTTGAAGCACTTACGATCAAATATAGACATCTTGTTCCAGCTGATACACATTCAGATTAAAATGTTAAAACTGCATTGGCTAATTGCTTTTTCTCAGTGCCGTAACTTGGGTAACATTGTGTTCAGTCATCACACTTGAAAAGAGCTACTTAAAATTGTCTGCCTTGGTGCTACTGCGTTAGCAATCTGCAGCAAGGTCCTCTACCTGGTCAGTTAATAGGATTGCTGCACTTAATGTTCAGATTGTAAATTGAGCCTGTTGATTTGGCATCTTCCTTTCACTGAGTTATTCCTGAAGTTTCTCAGCATCATTGTGATTTTTGAGGTTCTGAGAAACCTACAGCATTCAAGCCAACTTGTTGCCCTTCATCTTTCTCAGGCTGCTTAAATCTCTTGTATTTATCTGCTGTTTTGCAGATTTATTTCCCTCTCTTTGGAAACCTTACCCATATTACAAGAATTAATTTTATATAGCAAGTGCTATGAAAAACTTGAATTTCTCCCGTTAACATCTGACATCTCTTCAGTAAAACAAAGACAATCTGATGAACAGGTCTTGAATGAAAGGGCAGGATGACACAGTTGCTTCTCAACATACATATATTACTATTCCAAAGTGATTTCATGGATTTAAGAATTTACTGGTTTAGTAACAGTTAATGGCTTACATGATTTTTGGGAAGTAAACTAGAATTGTTTCTGAGCAGTGAAAATGTCCTAATGTTCTAGCAATCTCTGAGGAAGAAAAGCTGTCTGTCCCTGTTGTAAAACAGTAGGAAGACCCAACTTGCCTCCATCATGAGGCTCACCAAGAAAATACTGCCAAAGACCCAGGTGAGATTCATGTGTGATTGCTCTCTCTCTACTCTCAGATAAGATCACCAATGACAGACTCTATTTTCAACTCTGCTGATCAGATTTTTCATCTGAAGTTTTCTTCAAGAGAACTTGCCTTAATATATGGAACATATTGTTGCCTTTCAAGGAGTACTTTGCGACCTGATATTGTGTCTGAAGTACTTGCAGATTAAAGTTACAAAACCTGCACCCCATAGGAAGGGTTTGTAGTTGAAAGGAGAATAGTTGTTTGTATTTTTAACTTTAACTAATGAATATTCATTAGATTCATAATCCAGTTCTCAATGTATTATGTTTCTGCTCATCCCCTTCCTACATGGTTTAGCACAGAATCACAGCAATTGACAAGAGACTATCCATCTGGTAATACTGATTCACCACCTTAAGATAGGAGGAATCAATCAGACTGGATTTTACATGTGAAACTGAAAATTTACACTGATTTTCCCTGTAGGTTAGATATGCAATTTGCTCTGGCAGAGATAGTCTGGTCTTGTTCATTGAGCTGTTGCACTTTTTCCAAGAACACAGTAAGAATCCAGAGCTCTGTTAACTAAACTCCATTATCTACAGTATCCACCAGCTTTCTTCCATGTGTGTTCAGAAAACATGAAAGTAAACAGTGTTAAATTAATTTTTCTACTGTTCTACGCAATATTACAAAGAAATCAGCTAACAGTCTATCTTTTCAAAATCTACTTAGTATTTTCCTTCCTTTTTGAACCCCCCTGTCTTTAAGGCATACTATTTCAGATATTATGTAAAGACAGAATGACAGTGTCTACTGTAAGTGTAAAAACTGTCATCAAAGCTTTAACCCCATAGAATCAAAATACCTCAATTCTATTTGATTATCCATTTAAGAGACATACCTAGGCATAAAGTATATAATCAGATGTACCATCATACTCTGCACAGCAGCAAATGATAGGATGCACACAGAAGGACACCAAAATCAACACAAGTGCCACATGTATTTATTCTTTATCTTCTTACAGGCCCATATGTAACATCCTAGAAGAAATAAATATGTGTGTTTGGATGAATCATCAGAGAAAGCAATAGGCAAGGGAAATGAGAAAAAGCATGAACAATAATGAAAAAAGCACTAAGGGGAAAAATGTAGTGAAAGGAAATTGCAACAAAGTTCCGAGTTCATTTGCTCACAGGGCTCTTCTTTTGCCTTGTCAAAATCTGCCACTTCTCCCTGGAAGTGTTGAGTGTTTCAAAACCCCTATGGAATTTGAGAGTTGCCAGTGCCTTAACAGCCAGTCCCCTCCTGCTTTATACACAGCGTCGCTACCTCATTAAGGCTCAATATTGTGCAAATTAGTCAGCAGGATGTCAGGCCTGCTATTACCAGAATTAGACAGTGGCTTTAACAAGGTCCACTATTCTTTCCTTTGAATCTTGCTGTCTCTGTATACAAACTTTCCTTCTCAAGCTTTCTTTTCTGAGCTTTTAAAATTTCTGAAGTTTACCTCTGGCTTAAAGTTGTCCTCAGAGCCTTGTGGTAGGGATCTCACTGCTGTTCCAGACAACACCGTAGTGATGGATTTTTTTTAGAGTAACTGGATAATTTAAGTCATTTGGTCCAACTCCACTGCTCAAAGCAGGATTCTCTGCAGTTACATTATATTGCTCATGGCAGTCCAATTCTGAGAATCTCCAAGGACTGAAGTTCCAGAACCCCTCTGAGCAGCTTCTAACAGTGCTAGTTCATCCTTGTGAAGAATTTTCCTCTTTATACATGATTGGAATTTTCCTTGCTGCTCTTTGTTTCTGTTGCTGTCCTTTCATTGTTCACATGAATGGAGAGTCTGGCTGTGTTTTCTAGTGCGTGTTTATAGAGATTTTGAACTAGATCAATTAGATCATCCCTTTCTCTTCTTCAGGCTGAAAAACTCCTGCTCAGACAGCTTCTCCTTGTGCGTCATTTGCTCCATCCCTCTGATGATCTTGATGGCCATTTGCTGGGCTCAATATAGAGTAGCTAGAGGGCTGCTACAATTCATCAGTTATTTCTGGTACTGGACACACTGATTCCTTCATGGCATCTTTCTTCCATGCTGTTCAGTTCCAAGAGCATTTACAGACTATCTTCCTTCTAAGCAAAACCATGCAGGAAGAGTGGAGGGCAGCAAGAGTTATTGTGAAAGCTGTTTGTCACCACAGACAAGGTTTCAACAGGGTAGTACATAGGGTGCTCTGCAAAAGGGCATGCCCACGTGTGCATGCATCCAGTTATTGTTTACAAAACTAGACAGCTCAGTGACCAAGGGATTCTAACACTTGCCAGTTAGCTAATCATTCCCTACTTGAGACCGTATCTCATCAGGCAATTCGGTAGCTGCTTGCTTCCAGACTTGCAATTAACAGCAAAGTGAGAATGCTGCCCTGCAAAAACACTGATAGAAGAGCTGTGCTCTGCTTCTATTAATCTGCACCTGCAGTGTGGGAAAGTGAACATCCAGTGTACCACTATGTTGCTCCAAAAGTCAAGGAGTTCAGGAATAGTGGACTGCAGTAGCCAGGGAAATCAATTACCTATTTTGTTATTTATTCTACCTCCTGTCAAAACAGTCATCACTGTGTCAAATAGTATGCCTGAACTGTAGAGTATTCAAGATAGCTATATTAAGTGCAAATTCCTGGAGCTTCTGTGACAACCTGGTGTTTCACAAAGCCTTCATTTATCTACCAAGAAGTTCTCACTTTTCTGATGCCATAGCTAGCTGACTTCCAGTAGGTCTATATGAAGCTGTCATCTGCAATGTAGACAAACACTGAGGAAAATAAAACATTCATAATGTTTCAGTTTAGGTATCCAATATTAAACAGCATTGCTCGTATCTTCCTGGTTACCAGAACTTACATTGTGAATTCTGAAGATTGCATAATTGTTTTTTATTAAGTGACAACAGATGCTATGTTAATTTGTGTAGGAGTCCATTTCATTTTAAAATTTCACAGAGAACTGGCCATGAACTTGTTTTTTATTTGATGTTTTTGTGAACAAGAGTAAATGCAATAGATCAAATGGCAAAAATATTGCTGTCTTCTTAGCTTTAGTATAGTTCCATCAAAACTATATTACACAATTTGTCATCTGCTTCTTTTATAATACAGCGGCAAAGAAGAGGAAAAGGTCTTCAAAAAATCATTGAGAAAAATATTATGTAAGTTCTATAAATAGAAAATAATATAAGTATTATTTATTATCCCAATATAATTAAGGATCCTTTCACAGTCTGATAGAACTAAAATGAAATCAACGACGTTTCACCATCTGTGAACTTTATTATTCTAGTCACAAAGTAAAATATTTTTTAAAGACATCTGCAATCCAAAGCAAAGTGATTCCATTACATGCTTATGTCCATGCCTTCCTTTATCTAAGGAATATGTTATTTGGGAGTAAACAGCATCTGTACTGATCCTACTCCACAAGTTTTTAGTTAAAAACTAAAAGGAAAGAGAATAAGTTATTTTACTGAGGACACTACAGGCAAAGCAACAGAAGGGGAAAACTTATGGTGGGATGGGAGAGAAAAGAAATTTCCTGGCTTTCAGGAAAAAGAAAAAAGACAGAATGATTTTCTGTGAAAGAGCAAAACAAGTCAATTCAGAAGATTATGTGTGGAACCACAAAGAAAGATGTATTGTTATTGGAGCTTGTGGTGCATCTTGCCTATCCGACCTTATACCAGCCATAGTGACTACCATTATTTCTCTCCCATTGCCTGTGCAGCATAAGGCTGGGAAAAGGAGTGACCACCCTTCCAGACAGAAAACCTGTAGTGCTCTGTGAACTAGGCTACAGTAAGGGATAAGGATATTTTCAGCCCTTCACTTCCGCACTCCCCAGGAATAAGACCAGTAACAAAGCAGCTTACTTAAATTTACTTCCAGCAAATTTAGGGAATAATTATGAGGCTTTCAAGGACTACCAATGCAAATGCTGTGCATGGCAGAAGGGCCTTCCAAAAAGTGGTGTGGGACAGCAGGCTTGTATGACACACTTCTATCAAAACATAGTGTTGATATCAGAGGCAGGGAACTGAATGAATATAGCTGGTTTGAACTGTTTGCCTCTATAAGCCCATAGCCAGGTTTGGGTTCAATTATGGAAGAGAGTAGAAACAGATTCTATAGTTCTTTAGTTCGTCCTCTTTCCAGTGCATACCAAAACCATACCAAGGAAATCAGAACATCTTTAAACAAGACCTTTTCCCATAAAACAGCTAACTTACAGAAAGAGATTTGGTAGAACCTATATATGTCTGGAAATTTTGTATTAACACTTTGCTATAAATAGCATTGGTTTGTTTTATTTTTTTTTGGCCTATTTCTAAAATAGAGATGGTGGAATTATATGTCCAAGTAAACACTGATTTATTGCAATAATTTTAGCAAAAGTTTTCAGGGAAAATTCATCTATCTTACCTTTTTCTTCATAATCTGTTAAGTTTCACTATAGATGAATTTAGCCCATTGTCACTCTGGGTTATTCCAAAAACTAATAGGGCAGATATTTGAGCATTTTTCAACATAATCATAGATCATGCAGGACATATTTGGTTTAGATTTATCAGAAAGCCTGAAAAGCAACGGGGATGTCTGCCACATCTATGCAAAGTCATTTTGTTCAATCTGATTCTCACCTGTGGAGAAAAAGGAAATAACAAAATTGCTGTAGAAGGTATATGGGAAACCTGAAAAGGAAGAAAGCTTCAATGAAGTAAATCTCACATATTCTACCTAAACCCTCCTTTTAGTTTTTCTCAGCAGCACAGTGCTAAAAACCAGTCTATATCTGCCCAAATGTTTGTGGATTTTCATGATACTGAAGTGAAGCAGAAAACAGAAGCAAAGGCTTTTTTAGAAAAATGCGTGTGGTTCTGTATGCCATATTTTGCCAACTGATGTAACTGCAGCACTTCAAATCCATCTACTGGAAACAATTCATCCGCAGAATTGCAGAAGAGTGATGTACCCAGTGTTAAAATGGAAGATACAAAGTTCTACGTCTAACGGCTTACTATAAATCCTACAAGAAATGTTAGTTTAAATTAGCCAGATCCATCTTGCACATTACTGCAATCTTCATTGCCACAGATTTATTTTATCCTTTTTTGGCTGGTTTTGCCCCAGTCAGTCATGCAGCTGTTGCTCAGTATAGCCAGCTGAGGAAGGCTCTGGGTAGTTTTATTGTCCTTGGAGGCAAACAGAATTTTAACTTGGTGCTTTTTTACTCTTTATGTGGAAGTTTGTGGAATTAGACCTTGGCAAATATTTTGCCTGCCTCTGGGAAAATATTATTGTTCCTTTCAGCATTTTGCATGGTCAGTACAGCCTCATCTCTGTCAACAGTAATAAATTATGTCAAGGTATTGCTTCTCAGGCTATGAAGATGGTCACAAACAACAAACACCAACCCGACTCAGAAAAATGGCAATACTTTTCTCCTGCCTATTAAATAGTATACACTACTGCTGTTTTCTAAGGGAGAGATTGTGACTTTGTTGCATTTTTTGCTAAATCTTTTTACGAATTCTAAACACACCACTATTCACATAATGCAATTTTCATAGGAAGGTACTCCCTTTCCTTGTAAGTTGTACACCTCCAAACAGGATTAAAACCCTTCATATTTCACTACCTTTTGATTTTTGTTTTATAGGACAAAACCAGAATCGTTTGTTTATGTCTGAGGCAAGGATGGCACCTGCACTTTGTGCTTTTTACTGCAGAATTAGTTTCAGAACCCTCTTGCATCATCCAGTACCTCCATAACTTTTTATCCAGGGATTATCTAGGCACTAGTGCCCAGCAACAAGGGAAAGTGACCTCCTGTTGAACTTCACAACAGTGAGTACTATGTCCTAGATTAGCACTTCCTTGAGCATCAACAGGTAGCAGTTCAAGATAACATAAATTAGTGCTATTTCTCTCACAAGGTAAAAAGGGCATCTTCCTTTCCATTTCTTTGCTAAATAACACAGCTCTTCACAATGATGCTAGCCAACTGACAGTTGTCAGGAGAGGTACATAAGAAGAATTTCCTATCTTTTCTTGGTATCACTTGTTCAATTAAGCAAACTTAAGCTGCTGTGTATATGTTCCCTTTACTGTATATCTCAAAGTAAAATCACTTTAGTTTACTTACTAATTTCAAATTTAATTTTCTGAGCAGCCAATACCTTTTCAAGAGTGAAATGCTGGTCTTCCCCAGCCAAGGTTCTTCAAGGTATTGTGAATCATGTAGATAAAACCAGCAGATGCCCAAAGAAACTGCTACATTTTGCTGCTCTACTTACGGCTCAAGTCAGCGGACGAAAGTAGTATTGGATAGTATATAATGCAATGGGAGCACCAGCATCATTCAACAGCAGACACCTTTCATTATTTACACAACCTTTACTGTACTTGGGGATTTACCAAGTGAATGGCAAGTCAACAAAGGAGTTATTTTGCACCTCTGAGATGCCATTGATTACTCTGACCTGGAGCAGCTGGCAAGGATGTTTCTTCTAGGAACATTTCACCAGTTGGAAATTGCTGCACAGGAACATGTTGGTTACAGAGAAGGATCCAAGGACATAATACTTTAAAAGGGAGCATCAGCCTCCCTAGAACCTTTTCTTCCAGCACAAAAATTTGGATGCTGTACCAGCTCTGCTCTATTACTATCTTCTTTAGCTAGAAAACAGCTAGCATTCTTGAATAGGAATGGAGAGACAAGTTGCTCCAGATTTACAGAAGAGATACTACTGGTTTCTCTTGTTGACTCTTATCACACCCACTGAGGTCTTGGTCCCAGACACAGCATGTCTGCTGATATACTGCATGTACAAAAAGATTCGGTACACTAGATGACAGCTAAATCCACTTGTACCTTTTTAGAAAGTCCTGGTCTCAGAAGGGAGTTGGTACTAGTAGTTGAGAGACGATTAGGAGCATCTTTTTTACATTTCTATTCAGATGTTACTGGCTATGGATGTGCTTATTGAGCATCAGTACAAAGCTGGAGCATGAGACTTTAAATTCACCTGTATCTTTACCTGAACATCACTCACAGTTGGGTATCACAACTTGCCTCCTAAGCCACTAGACTTCATTACCACACAGCAGGGAGCATATGCTCAGTCTTTGCCATCCTGATGGACTATACGTCAGCTGAAAGTCAATTGCATTCAATGACACAGAAATATGCTCCACAGGTGCCAGAGTTTCTAAGCTGGGCACAAAATTTACCTAAACATCTCCCATTAAGTCAGTGCTGATGAATCTGACCAGAGCCAACAACAAAAGCAAGTGTCCCCTCTGGAAAGAGTTTTTTCATAATCTCTGCAAATAAAGAAGGAGTTGAATACCCTCATCTTTATTAGTAGAAATCCCAGCAGATCCTCTTGCCATTAATGCAGTATAAGAGGATATGCCTTTCTTCTCTAGGCTGCTGCTTTTCTTTCTCTCCCTCTGTAGAGTCATTCAGAATAAAATATGAATGAGCACTCTTCAGAACACAATTGGCTGAAAATGGTATCTAGGAATAAGCAAATACCAAGAAAGTTAAGACTGCACATATCTCTGACATTTTTTTGGCTTCTCAAGGGTAAGAAAGCTGGTTCAAGTTATGAAAACTTTCCAAAGAATAGTTACAAGCTGCAGCATAGCCTATGTGTGAGGACTAGAATATCTTTCCAGCCAGACTTTCAAAAGACAAAGAATGCTCTCATATATTGGACAGTCTGTAATAGCTGAGGTTTTTTCATTAAAATACTTGAAACTGCATTATAAGACATAGCTTCCATGTAGCATCAAGATTTTAACACCACTGCTCAAATTGCATCTCCTCAGAGAAAGCAGTAAATTACACTGCTCATGTACTGTTGTCACAGTCATTACTACTAGTGAGAAGCAATCCATTGATATTTTGGTAGCATTGTATTTTGTAAATGTGCATGATACCAATCAGTAGCAAAAATTATGAGGTATCCATACTCGGATGGTATTTTGAAAGACTATTCTTGTATGCCACCTGTGCTGCCTTCCATGGAATAGCCTGACTCTAATCAGTATTACCCTGCCATTCTGTCTCTTCATGTTGTCACGGGTTCAGCAGTAGCAGCCATTTTTCTCCTTCTTAGTATTTGGTGCAGCACTGTGGTTTTGACTTGTGGCCTGAGAACAGCGCTGATAACACCAGTGTTTTAGTTACTGCTTAGTACATTT
>JANRGW010050804.1:12654-23463 GCA_024733675.1 Psilopsiagon aymara | reverse complement strand
CTCCAGGAGCAGAGGGAAGAAAAAGGGGGAAGTGAGTGAACAAACTGCGTGGCTGATTTATGGTTTAAACCACAACAAATGCCAACAAACTCTACAGATTTTCCCAGTCTTTCACAGTTACAGAAAAACCTGTTCTAAATATATTTCACTTGATGATTCAAGAGCCATCACAAAGTCCTTAATGACTAACCTATGGTACCTGAATTACCAAGTAGATACGTGGTGGGGGCAATAATTTTTACTTGCCTTCATTTTTAACAGATATTTATGCTGAAGGATGTACAAACTGAGTTTTGTAACAAATCATTTCCAATGTGCACCACTTCTGAGGAGAGCATCTCAAAACCTACCTGAAAAGACTGTGTTCTGTTTCTGCAGGCTGGTAAAAGCATGGTTGTGAGTAGCTATAAGTGGCCACGCAAAGTGGTCAAATCAGTATGTTGCTGTTACATGCCTGTTTATGACTGATTTGTTTTCTTCTGTGAATGGACCATGACTATCTTGGCAGTATTACAAAATACACTGTGTGTGTATGCATGGGTGTAAAGCACATGAATGCACTCCATATCATATGTCTTGGAAGGATTATTATAAAATATTTTGCATATTCAATCTCCTCTAACTTTACAATAACATCAGTGGTGCGCTATAAAGACACTTCAGGGAAAGGAAAGTAAATTGTTAATACTAGTGTGTCACCTGCCATCTGGACACACTTAACACATGGTGAGATGTAAAGATTCAGCCATTTGTGAATTTGATCCCAGAGCTCACTTGCAATTGGGTAAAGTCATGTCTAGACAGGCACATCTGTTGTATGCACATAATGTAGTTCATTTAATTTATGGCTTGCTTGTGTTAGAAAAATGCTGTATTGGGATTAGTGCAAAACCACAGTGCTTCTGCTAGGTGAATTGGTGGCATTCAAGTTCAAGGGAGCGTGATCTGTGCCAGGGTCTCTAGTGCATGGCAGCTTCATCAAGGTGGTATATTCCCACTGATTAACATCACAGTCAAACAAAGACAATAGAACAGAACCCAATGTATGCGTTGTACTAAAAAAAACCATAGTAATATCTCCAGGGTTCTCCACAAAATAGATATAATAATTCTGTTGGTTCTTTAAGGTATACTGCAGAGCAATAATGCTGTTTCATATTTCTTCTGCCTATGTTAAACCTTTGGGCCTGAGGAGAATAAACTTCTCCTTGACTAGCTTTGGCATGTATGGTCCAGAACATGTAACTGGAATCTTATCCAATATAGACAGCTTTAAAAGACAGATAGTGGCAGAGTCCTGTAACAAAAAAAAAAAAAAAAAGAAAAAAAGAAAAAAAATCTAGGTCTAGTTTATTGGAGCAATTCCTTCTTTTTACAGGAATAGTTATGTTTATGGAGGCAACCATATCTACAGTGTTCAAATTTCTCTACAAAATCAGTATTGATACAAAATGTATTTCTCCTATTCAGAAATATCCTGATTCTTTCTTGTTCTTCCTTTACATAAAGATGGAACACACATTTATTAAGCAAATGCAACCAGTGAAATACAAGTTATAATGACATTGCCAGTCACCCTCACTGATCAACGTATAGCTATCCTTTTGTGATACTTAACCATATGCCAGTATTGAGCAGTATATTAGTTTGCATAACATCTCTCATCCTAACTCTTATTCTGAGCCTCTCTTCTGAACCTATGTATTAACCATAAGCGCCTAAAGAGTCTGCTCATATTTCACATACACATGCATGCTTTGGCATAGAAAATAATGTATTTTGGAAACACCAGTTCTGAAGATAAACATCCAGATGCAGGATATCGATTACATCCAGTGGGGTTATGTATTCATTTAATAGTAGTTTGTAAAAAGAATAGCTCTCCCTATAGGTTGAAAAGGGATAGCAAAAGTAATCATGTCGGTGGAGGTAGACCGGTCAGCTCCTCTTCTCTATTGGCAGATGACTCTAAAAACATTTCATCAGTCATGTTCATGCGCTGATATGGTTTTGTTGTAAGAGAGCTGTAATCCTCCAGAGCTTGCCATCTGCTACCTTCAGCAACATATACAACATGAGGTAGGTATGTACAACCTTTAGGGAAAGATGGTGGCATCCATTTCCAGAACAGGGCTGCTGTTCATCACAACTGGGGATATAGAAATGTGCTAAAAATTCAGTGTTCCCCATCTACACATAGTGCCTTTGTTAAACTTCCTGTAGCTTAGGGAAGAGCTATCTATTGCTTGGCCATTTCATTGATCCGCAAAGGCTGGATGTTGTCTGGAATATGCCACTCAAAAGCTGACATTTAAAGTGTAAATTTAGCATTTGTCAAAAATTGCAGTCTGTATGTGATATCTTTCTTAAGAGTATATTACTCTTACAAAATTTTTACTTAATCCTAAAATACCCTTGGTTACCTCTAACAATAGCAAGCTTATTTTCCTTTTTATTTATGAAGCTATAGAAGGCCCTCATGGGTTCCTGCAATATAGCAGCACTTCACCTCCTTATTTCTCTTTTGAAGATGATACCTTTTCCTTGCTTCTGTTATTGAATCAAGCTTGCTTTCATTAAAATATAAGCTCTAAAAAAATAACGCTCTATAAACAAGGCTTGTGGTATAGTTTTGTACTAAACACGTCAAGACTTGGATAAAGTCAATAGCAACTGAACAAGAATTTAGAAGATGTAACATGGAATTATGTTTCAAATTTTACTTGGAGTGATGCTGACTGATTGACAGTGAGCCACCAGGGAAAAAACAACATCACTCAAAATCCTAGGAAATTGATATATTTGTCCTTTTTCATACTTGTTTCACATTTTATGGCAACCCATGCTGCCCTGCCCCACAGGATATTAAATAATAATAGTCTTCAGGCAGCAAAGAGAAAAACTAATTGTCGTTCTACTTTACCACTGCTGCTGTAATTAGAATTTATCTCCCTATAATTGCATCTGTATTGAATAGTAATTACAATTCTTATCATTAGCTTTTTCTTTTAATTAGGTCAAACTTAATCACTTAAAAGAACCAACAAAGCAAGGTTGACAGCTCTTACTCAAATCAAACAGATATGCTTCTTAAAATCCTTCTTTTACATCAGCTTTTTGGCATATATTAAGAACAGGAACAAACATTTTATTAAAAGACTACGGTCTATACAGTGTAAGCTCTCCCTTGAGCATTTTGTCCCAGACAAGTAAAAGCCAGTTTCATCTATTTTCCAGCAGTTCAGTTTTGTTACCAATGAATGTTAATTTCATCTGTAAAATGTGAATATTCTAGAATCATACTGCATTATGCAAGAGAAAGGAGCAATTTAAAGATGCCTATGAAGTTTTGTTGGAGACAGTTTCCCTTCTCTGTATGTCATACAAACATAGGACTTCCATGTATCTGCTCAAAAACTAAGAAAATGCTGATAGCTTTAGCAAATAATAAAACTTTTTTTTCTAGACTCTCTTTTGCTGTAATGACTGAACTCTGACAATCTGAAAATGCAAGCATCATCCTTTTCATCCATATTAAATACTTTATTACTGTATGCTTGTATATTACTAATATATTTTGCAATATTCATTTGTAGGTCTAAGCAGCAGATGAAGTTTAGGCTTGCAGCACTGAGTTGAGTGAATGCTGGTTATTTTTTAAATCTCTCTTCTGACCTACTCTTTAAATGAAACAATGGGAGTACGTGTAGCTGAAAATACATGGTGAAAGGGTCTGTGATGCACAATAAGCTCCATAAGCACATTCTATATAAATTGTCATTGACAATATTTGCAGAATCTCATGTGACTGTCCTTTGTTCTATATTGTTACGCAGGTTAAACCTAGCATCTGTGGGCTTTTCATCCTGTTTTTTAACCATTGCTTCCTCTTTCAGACATGCTAGGAATCTCCTCTCCTCTTTTCTCAGCTTAGACATGGAGAATTTCTTAAGACCTTGAAAATCCTAATCTTCCTCTGACATATCTCCCAGCTCCAAACTTTGGCTCTGTAGATGTAATCAAATACTTTTTTTATTAGCATGGTACACTGAATATTTATAGAACATGTGTCTGATACTTTCATAGAAAACACAGACCATGTGTGTAGAAAATTGTGTTGTAAGTCAACTTACCTGTTTGCTTCTATTTTTTCCCTTTGGACAAACAAAAGCAATTGGCAGATGCAGATCTTTACTTGAGGAAGCTATTTTGACTTGTGTCCGTAAAAGTGAAAAATATATAAAGAGACAAAACTTCTCTTGTCTTCCTTTGGCTGTTGTAAATGGTGTGATTTAATGCTTATGTGAAAGTTCTCTAGGTGTCCAAAGCCCTGGTTATGTGTCTTTAGATGCATGGATATGTTTCCACTTCTAGGATGAATTCTTGTATGCCAAGGTGCAGCCTTTAGGGAATTTTTAACAGCAAGTTATGAAACCCCAAGGAACAGGGTTTTATAATGGAAATGCTGACACAATCTTAAATAAAGTGGCCCCAAAGGCAAGGATATAATATAATTAAAACAACAGAAGTCCAGGATGTCAGTGTCTAAGCCGGTCTCCTTGACATGTTCTCTGATTTTTAGCTTTACAGCCTTCACAGCATCAGCTGGGTTTTTTTTTTTTTTTTGGTATTTAGTTGGAGTTTTTTAACAGTTGTATTAGAAAGGGATTTATAAAACTGCAGTGGAGGGCAAAACAGCAGCGAAATGATTGAAGATGTGCATTTGGATCTGTTTGGTTTGCAGGGATTACTTAGGCTATATGAAAATCCATGAAGGTGATAATGACACTTTATGTCATTCTAAAACTGACATGTGCTATTTTTTATTCCCTTTAAAAACTGAACATTAAACAAATTCGATGCACTGTTGAATTTAAAAGAACTTGTATTCAGATTTAAGTGCAGAACACACCTCTAAGAAAATATGATATCTATATTCTGCATTCCTACCTTTTAGAGCTTAATTTTTTTCAACTATGCTGAAATTTGACCAGAATTAAGAACAAATGCCTACTGCAACTCATTAGCTAATGGTGGCTTTTGTAAACAAGTATTTATGGGGGAGCTCTAACCAGGTTTTTTCAAAATTTGAAGACTCTCTTTTGTGGTCAGTAATGACTGAAGCCTGAGAATCAGAAAATCCGAGCTTCTTCCTTTTCATCCACACCACCTACAAGCTTCCTTTTTATAAGTACAACTTTTAAAAAATTAATTTGTTGTAAATACATTTAATTGCAGAGTCATATACCAAAAAATATATGTTCCATTATAGTTTGCTGTAGGTATCTGATTTTTAATAGTTAAGTAGAAGCTCCAAAATACAATGAGTTGTATTCCTAAATCATCAAAATGAGAACACATTCAGTTTTAGCAACCAAGTGACATATAGCTTTAGTGTTTTGCATTAAATTTTTCTGTCTTCTGCATCATTTTTCAAATAGAAACTGAGGGGAAAAAAGAAAGCTGAGATTTGCATGAGTTCAACTCATGCAACTGTAGGTAACAGTGAAAATATACCACAGTATACTCAAGATACCTTGTTAACTGAGACTGTTTCACAAATTGTTTTGTTGTATACTTTAATTTATGCTTACATGCTTTTCTGACTGTCTTACTAGTTATTTTATAGAAATCAATTCCTTCTCATACTTGTTTTTTATCATTACTACATTTTAATAAATAAAGTTTGTCCTAATTCCTTCATCCTTGGTGTTTAAATAGGTGGAAGTTAAGGTTTACAACTTTTACTTATCATATAGCCTTTGAATTTTATGGTTTTGATCACCATTGACCAACAGTCCTTTGTGTCATATTAACAGCAGTCTTGCAAAAGGCTTAGCCCACAAGTACAACTTTGCAGACATCAGTAACTGTACTTCATTTCAAACACTGCAATGGTACCAGTTACATCTGAAGTAATAAATATAAATCTTTTGCATGGTCTTGAAATATTTAAAAACCCCATCTTTTGATCCGTACCATTTAGAGCTGTACCTGTAGATAAAAAGCAATATTTAACTCAAAGGACTGGTCATGCCTACCATAGGAGCAAGATTTAAAGGCTATACCACTTTCGGGTTATCTTTCCTTTTTATCTGAAATGCAAAGCTATGCATAGAAAATAGCTTCCTTAACTGGAAGAAAAAAAGAAAAAATGAAAAAAAAAAAAAAGCCAGTACTCAAGTACTGAAATGACTGACAATCAAGACAAAGTTAATAAAGGGAATTATATTGCTCATGCTGTTTGGCTCAATGCTAATAAACCAGGATGTTTTTCTCAGCTATTAAAATACTCTTCTAAAATACATTCCTACATGGTTATGTAAAAGAAACATACACAGCATGTGTGTGCTTTATATCAATAAATATATATTTATGCTTTATACCAATAAACATATATTTATTAAGCATCTTTTAACTTCAAAGCTCTTTACTTTTACATAATCTCATCAGTAGAAGAACTTCAAAAAATGTCCGTCTCAGTTGTTTTTGGGTCTCTTAAAATACAGTAATCAGAGCTGATCAGCAGTTGGTAAAATAAACACGAAGTAAATGTCTATTATGCGTGGCTCACAATGTAATCCTACAGCTTTCAGGAATTTCAAAACCTCACAAAATATAATTATATCTTGACGATGTTAGCATTTAGGGGACAAAATTTTTCAATAAAATTCCTAGACCACAGGCAGTGCAGCTGGAATGGGGATCAGTCAGTAGATATAAATTCTCAGTTGCAAATTGTGTGCTTGCCAGATGTCAAAAGAAGTCACTAGAAATTTTTAAACTATGCAGACATTTCCAGGATTCAAGATTTCGTATTGCTATTTTAGATTTAATGGGAGCACTTTATAGACAAACGAAATGATACATGGCCAGATATTTTTCTTTTACTAAAGTCATAAAGAGCATTCCTAAGAAGGTTTGACATTTTTCAGATATTTTGTTTACCCAGGAGAATTTTAATAGGTATATTAATGGTTTGCAACTAGAATAACTCCCTTTTAAACACTCATACTGTGGTATAATAGCATTTTTCTTTGGGTAAAGAAACCTTTTTTTTTTTGAGGAAATATATTGATTTAAACCTACATAGCAAGTTACATAGAATTTTCTTCTGTGAAATACAGACTCACATCAAATTTGAAATATATCAGAATATGGACTGAGAATGTACTGGTTCCCAGAGTATTGAGACTCTTGAGAAAGTATTAGATACTCAGACCATGATTTTTGCCTCCTGTAAACTCATGAATATCAAAACCCAGGACACAACATTTCAGCTATCATTTCAAAGTAGCGGCTAGAATGCTTGTGCTATATCAGCTGCCTTTTAGACTTGTTGGGAGGTTAAAATAGGAACTGTGTGGAATGCAGAACATGGCTGTTCAGAGATCCCTGACATGCTAACAACTGACTGAACTGCTTTCAGAAGTGGTGTTTGTGTTAGCACGATGCACAGTTAAGTGAGTACTGTCTGCTTTCTGGCAAGGCTAGTTAGATGAAGGAAAACACTGGACAGTTTATACTGTTTCAGGTACTCAAATCCTTTACTCAGAGCTAGTGCTTGTATGTCTGCTCACAATGGCTTTATGTCAAGCAGCCACAGCAAAGACTGTAAAAATAATATTTTTCAAATTAAAAGCAATTGTTTTGCTGCACTGGTATGTTCAGTTTCAATGAAACATTGTGTTTAAGCCAGTCCAGTTAAATGGCCACTGCTGGTTGGTTTCTCATTCCAAGAGAGATTTCACAAGAATTCATTACCTGTGCAGTAGTTAAACAATGGTAAGAAAAAATCATTTTGGTAAGGATTAGAGAGCAATATTAACAGTTTTTTATTGTCTACCACTACTGACCAAGTTTTCTGCAGGTATCCTGAAGCATTTGCTTTCCAGGCACTGAAATATCTAAGTATCTGTGTATTTCCCAAAGCAGCAAAGATCTGGTTTTCTGTGTAATTATGCATCATATAACTCTTGAATGTTTTCCTCAAATCTTTGGCAGGATTGTTGAATGAAGAAGGTAGAATGGGAGTCAAAGTATGTTTGGAAGGAAGATCTAGGGGTGGTGGAGACCTGTAGATGATGACCCTTGGCCAAGGATGTGGGCTTTATAAGAAAATAGAAACAAAATCAAGTGCTTCTGCTGCACTGATGAGCATCTCTGAATACAAGGACCTATTTGTTATAGGGTGCTTCCTCAGCAGCATAATGATCTTAAAATAGTGCTTCAGAACTACACAGAAAACACTTCTCTTGTATGAGGGAAATGTAGCATGTAATAAGGCATATTTCTGAATGTTTTACTGCTTAATAACAAAATAGAAGTGAAAATTGTTAGGGATGAAGAAGAAAATGAGAAATTATTAAAGTTTTTTCTGTGTGGATATGGGAACCGATTAATGTATGCTTTCAGGACAGTCAGAAATGGAATAATCGATATTGTTTAAAGATCCTGTTGTATGTTTCTTTTTATGTATGTTATTCTTTCACTGCATTTTTGGTTCATAGTACTTGGGTTGACATGATAGATTATATGTGCTTCAGTGAACTTTGTATCTTTACCAGCTCACTGACCAAGGAGTGAAAAAAGAATTAAAGAACCAAACAACACCCCCCCCCCCCCCCCCCCCCAAAAAAAAAAAAAAAAAAAAAAAAAATATTAGAAAAAAGGCTCTTGGAGCTTTGTAAGAGCTATTATATCTGTTATATTTCCGAAAGATCAAAAAGACCCTCAATAAGCGGTTGCCCAATGGACATTAACCATTACAATGGACTGAGGAAATACTGTGCCAAAATACTGTGCATGTATTGCTAGATAAATCAGATGCATTTAAAATCCATAAATAAAATGAACCTCATTTTTTTTCATATATGCCTTAGTCCTCATCTACCTACTATGACTAGTGAGAGAGGCCCAAAGTGTTGGAAAGGAAATGTTTAATTTCTTTTGTACAGACAGCAGCTGAGGCACAGCTGCTTCAGGTGGTATGTTCTACACTGCTGCTTGAAGAAATGACGGCATTAGTGCATCCACTTAGAACATCTGGCTAGAATACATAAATGCAACTATTGAAAACTCTGCCACAGGTATAAATTAACATATTCTCACATGCAAATAAATGCTATCTGGCAATTATGCACTTCAGAAAAGTTTGCAATCTGAAAAGAAATGCCAAGACTATTTTCTGTTATAAATGCAGCCCAGAAAGCTAAACGTATCTTGGGGTGCATCAAAAGGAACATGACCAGCAGGTCAAAGGAGGTGATCCTGCCCCTCTACCCTGCTCTTGTGAGATCTCACTTGGAATATTGTGTGCAATTCTGGTATCCTCAACATAAAAAGGGCTTGGAACTGTTGGAACAAGTCCAGAGGAGGGCCATGAGGATGATCATGGGACTGGAGTACCTCCCGTATGAAGATAGGCTGAGAAAGTTGGGACTGTTCAGCCAGGAGAAGAGAAGGCTGCATGGAGACCTCATAGCAGCCTTCCAATATCTGAAGGGGGCTGATAGGGGTGCTGGGGAGGGACTCTTCATTAGGGATTGTAGTGATGTTACACTGTAGTGTAACAGTGTATCTCAGGGGTAACAGTTTCAAACTTAAACAGGGGAAGTTTAGATTGGATATGAGGAAGAAATACGTTACTGTAAGGGCGGTGAGGCACTGGAATGGGTTGCCCAGGGAAGTTTTGAATGCTCCATCACTGGCAGTGTGCAAGGCTGGGTTGGACAGAGCCTTAGGTGACATGATTTGTGGGAGGTGTTCCTGCCCACGGAAGGGGTGTGGAACTAGATGATCTTAAGGTCCTTTCAAACCCTAACTATTCTGTGATTCTATGATTCTATGGTGACTGATGAGAATATTATTGCAATTCAGCATAACTTGGTATTATCCCTGGATTTCTTAGGTTTTCAACTAAGAAGTGAATACCTGATCTCTCATCTAATAATTAAGTTTGGGCCTCTCTTTCTTCTCCCTAGCATAGTGTAAATCCTGTGAAAAGTTACTGAATCATTACTGCATAGAAAGTAAGAGTAACAACAGTGCAGAAATATAGTCCCAATATGAATGAGCCAGACCCCATCCCTTCTCTGAAGCCATAGGACAAGAATATTTACCATGTGTAACAGGGAACACACAATCTTTCTCCATGAATCTTCCATGCCAGGGACATTTACAGGATTACCCAAGGAGCAAATGTGTTAGTATTTGCATGGCGCACAGTCCCCAAAAGTGGTACAATGGCATGGCTCTCTGCAGCATCAAGTAGGTACTGTTTCCAAGTTGCATGATACTGTGGCAAAGCAGCAAAAAAAATGGAGGGGATTAAAATTTCTAACAACCTTACTGTAGCAAAATAATACCTGAGCAAACAATAAACACTGCCATTTAATCCTGAAGGAATACAGTTTGGATTTCTCTTCTCTTTGTGAACCATGCTGGCTGAAATCTCTTTGAACAGCTGAGTATACATGGAAGTAGCCTGTAATGGTTTTGTTTGTTAAATGGGTGGACTCATGCAGAATCTCAGAACATTTCCTTAGGGTGAAGTTTCTGCCAGGCACCATCAAGGATAGTGTGGGATAATTAGACATGTGGAATCAAACTCATATTTAGAATGCAGCATTGTCCACACATAAGGGAAAGCGGACTCTCGGGGCGAGATGCAGTGACCCCTGGCATGCCAGGAATGTGCACTTCACAGCGGTTCCCGTAACAGGCGGAGGGTAGAGCGAGGTGGAGATCTCGCGGTTACGCTTTGTCCTAACTTCAGCAAAAAGATGGGAACTAGGTGGTGTAAGAAAC